>LPNX010566110.1:24082-81972 GCA_001517045.1 Pseudotsuga menziesii | reverse complement strand
GAAATCGACCTCCTCTCCAAATGCTCATGAAGAATGGAATGTGCTTCTTTCTTTCCCTCTATTTTTTTTATTAATTAATGAGGGTAGGTGAGCCATCTCAAGATCCAAGGGCCCAAAATGAATTTTGAGATGTCAAATCAAGGGTTGAGTAAATTAAATCACTTTTTTCCAACATAAAAAATAATTTCTCTCACTTCCTCATTAAAAAATTAAAAAATCACTTTGTTAATCTCATAAAGTGAACTTAATTTCACATCACATGAAACTAATGCAAGGGTCATGCCACTTTTTCCCATTTAATGACTTAGACAGGAAATCATTAAGGGAACACCTTGAAGGTACAAAAATAAACATCACCAAATTCATGCACTCACCCTTTTTCCATTACTTAAAATTAAATATTTATATTTTGAAACCAACCATGAAAGGCACCAAGGTTCCCCTAAGCATTATTATCTTATCATCAAAACAATGTTCATCATCCCTTAGGATAAATAAATCATAAATATGCAACCATCAAATAGATGTAGATAAATAATCATAGAATGTTATATGGCTATCAATCTCAAAGGGAGGATATACTTAATCCTATTCAGAAAATATGACAATAAGGAAGAACCTATTGTCTCTTATAAGATTACTTGGAGACTCTAGTGGAAGCTTCATGATTGTATTCCGTTTAGATATTATGAAGATGTAAATATTGGAATCTACACTTCATTTATGGAATCCATAATGTCCTATGATTCTTTCGTACCTTGGATTTATCTTTCAATATTCAATCACTAGTGTGGATTCCCCATAAAATTTTGTCTCCCTTATCCCTTATTCCAAGGAAATGGCCATCAAAATGCTCAACCCAAAGCTACACTCAAATGAAAGAATGTGATGTCATGATATATGTAGAATGTTGTTTGCAAGGCTCTCCCATGGGATTTGATTGGTTGCTCCATCAAATAATCCATAAGAACGTATATGTTTCTCTCAATAATTTTGGCTACCCTATGCTTTTTTATTTTGAATTTTATCATAACCTTTGTATACTCCATTCAATTTTTAGAAATTCGTGGTTAATTAGATAGGATTATATTTAAAGAGGATAACATTCTTCATAAGTTATTTATCCCATTGACACAAAAATGAGGGATGTTTTATCCTAACCTTAATATACTCTATCTATGATTCCTAGGGATTCTCAATAGAGTTTCCTTCCCATTTTCCATTTCCTCCAATTAAACCTCGATAGATGTCCAAACCTGATAAAATTGAAGGGATAAGAAAAAATGATGGATGTTGTCATGGTTTTATTATGTCCCCGACAAGGGGATATATATGAATCGGTTAGGCCGATTATTTCGACTAATTTGTAGCAACTTCAATAAAAACATATAATTTTTCCTATAGTTATATCATTTTTTTTTAATTATTTAAATCTTGATTTATCTTACTTCTTATTGGTTTATATAGGTGAGGTAGGCCTGGGACTTTGTGCTCCAAGACCCGGCGGCGAGCTTGCGTAAGCAACTTCTTGGCAAAAAATTTATGAGGCTAGTTTCTTGAGAGTTTCTTGGTAGCAAGGTAATAATGGCATATTAATTTGTTACCACTGCATTACATAAATGAATTGTGATACAGATGAGGCTTATATTTAAAATAATATAATGCCCCTTGTTTCTGACATGCATTACCTCAATTGGCAGTGATGGGCCTCCCAAGGCTGCTCGTAGGCTGTGATATTTTCTAACAAATCCGCCTTCTGCTGCTTAGGGTTTCTGCACACATATTGTCCCATGGCTCAAGGCAAGGGAGACTTAATGCATCTGCACTTGAACTAACCTTCACTGTCATGTGTTTTTATTGTGTGTTGAATTTGAAGCTTTCGTGTTATGAAGTCCGATTTCAAATCTTGCGAGTTATACACGAATTAATTCCTCCCATGTCAGGTTTCTTGCTCAGATGAGTATTCCACATAGTTTATTGTCCTTTTCTGTGAACCAACCAGCTTATTTTAGAAACCGCTTTAGTTTTGATTTTTCAAACCAGCTTATACCCCAAAATCTGGTATACTATGCTTTTTTAACTCATAAGTCATAAAACTATTTATATGGTTTGTTAGGAATATTTTCGACCTTTTACCCTAGGGTTGTACAGATTCAGCTTCTACCATTCTAATATGTCATTGCTTCTTCAACCACTTATCAGAAATCATTCCACTGTGTTGCCCATCTTTAGAGTAACTTTTATTAACAGTAAAAGTAAAACCCGGAGACTTATAATTAAAAATGGGTAAAAATGGGCAAAAATATAGAAATACGTGAAGTCATTTCAGCAATAACCAACAATAACAATGGCAGCAAGTTTGACTTAGCGAATGTTTCTATACGTCAACCTAACACTTTAGTTAACAATTTTAAATATTATCCCTTTTAATTTATATGGAAAACTAGCGCTGGTAGATGTATTGTTATTTATAAAAAACTTGAATTATTAAAGTGCGACAGGTAGATCACTACAGCCTGTCATTTATTTTACAAGAGAATCCATATGAATTTGAATATGCCCTCGGCATTGTTAGCAAGGTTGATTTCTATTTTCTGTAAAATTTGGAGGAGCCATTTATTTTCTAACAGAGTCCATATGAATTTGACTCTGCTCTCTACATTGTTAGCAATGTTCATTTCTATTTTCTGTGAAATCTGGGAAAACGATTTATTTTGCAAGAGGGTTCATATGAATTTGACTGTGCCCTTGGCATTGTTACCAACGTTCACTTCTATTTTCTGTGAAATCTGGGAAAGCAAGATTTTTAACAATATTTGAATTTACAGGAAAAAGTTTCATTTTAATTGAATAACTTGATTGATTGGTCATCGTTGAGACTAGCAAGATAGTAGTTTGTTTCACCACAACTTTTCTCAAAATAGGACAATGGTGAGAAAAAGTCCAAGAATTGTTTTTTTATGTGTGAATATTTACAAGTTTTAAAACCTTAAAAGCAGTGGCTTGTACTGTCAATGAGATCAGTATACAAATTATAATCACTGGTTTTGAAATCTTTAGACACCAATACTAATGCTGTAACAAAATAGGTCTAGTTTTGTATTATTTTTAATTTTAAGTGGTTCAATAAACAATGATTTCCTATCAAATATATATTTACCTAAATTCGTATTCAAATTGGTCAACACGAATGCTGTAACAAATAGGTCTAATATTGTTGTTTCAATACACATGGATTTCCTATCAAATATATCCTTGGTGGATCTATTATTCAAAATGTTTTCATGTGTGAATTCTCTTGGTGCATCGAAAACTATGGTAATTTACTGTATTGCAAGGACCATTACGGATGGTGTAATAGATATTTTTAATTAAGCTAAGGTAGTTTAGTGTATCTCGGGGACCAATATTGATGCTGTCACAGATAGGTCAAATGCAAAAGAGGGTTTTTAAGGGTTTCATTAAAAGGCAATTTCCTATCAAACATATTTTTTGCCAATTTATTATTCAAATTTTTTTCATGTTTGAGTTATTTTGGTAATTCTAAAGATTTGGTAATTTAGTGTATCGCAGAGACCAATATGGATGCTGTAATGTAACCGATAATGTATAGGTTTAATTCGATAAATTTTGTTTTTTGTTTTTTTAACAATTACTGCCCTCAAAAACCTAAACCTGATTGTCCTCGATGAAAATCATTGCCATGTTGGGTTACAAATAAAATAAAATGAACATGCAACATTCTACTTGTTCACTTCACCTCGAATTGTTCACCTCATCTCGAATTGTTCACCTCACCTCGAAAGTAATGGTAATACTTGAGTGGCTCCTTGCATGTTTTCTCCTTGTAGTATCAATAATCAATATGCAACGTTCTAGTTGCATGGCTCCTTGCATGTTCTCCACTTGCAGAAGAGGCATGAGGCATGCCTTTATAGTGCAGTTTTACATGAAATTGCATGTTCTCTACTTGTAATATCAATAGCTGATCCAGAAGAGGCATGCCTTATAGTGCAGTTTTCCATGAAAGTTTGCAGTGCAGTTTTCCATGAAAGTTTGCTTTTTCCATAAAATACAGTTTTCCATTGAAATTTGGTTTGTGGAATTTAGCATCAAGTCTGCCACCTACTGACTGTTGTGGCAGAGCCTTCTTAGGAGTCTAGTAAATGAATCCCTCAACCCTTCGGCCATTAAGGCTTTCGTGAAGGAAAATAATTGGGGCTTGCAGGATTGATAACAAATCTCAGGAAAAGAATTGGGGCTTGCAGGATTGATAACAAATCTCAGGAACAAAGCAGCTCGAAACATAGAGGCAGTGAGCACTATTGAGAAGCTTCGATCCTCGGTCTTCTCAATTATGTTTTATGTTGTTTTATATGTGCCCGACGAAAAGACTTTATATAACGTCTTCGAAGCCTCTTGATCATGCTCATGCTGTAAAGCTCGTTCAAAGCTTTCCAACACATTCCAATTCATGATTGCATTACAAGACCACTCTGCCTTTCTAGTCTTCAAACTCGCCCTTTGCTCTTACTCTGTGCTTCCAACATCTCTAGCATTTGCTTACTTCCTTATGACTTCTCCCAGCTTTACACCATATAAAATTAAAAAAACAGCAACAAATGGATTTTCCATCAATGGAAACATTGGTATTGCGATGCATATGTTAACAAGAAATGAACTGCTAATGAGCTTTCAGTTCATCATGTTAATGGGAACTACAATGAGAATACCACGGCAGCTGTTTCCAATGGAGTGCCCGGGATTCGAAACTGCGCTTTCGAAAGGTGCTTTTGGTATGAAGAAGAAATTGAAGACAATCTTCGTTGGTGTTTTTCGCTAAACGTGTAAATTTTGTAAACTGAACTGAATTGTAATACCTTTCGGATGATTTTGGCATCGCAGAGATTTCCAGGCAATTACTAGGATATAGTGTTGATCGATACATAACCATTCGGCAAGATAGAAGGTGAATTCAGTTAAATTCTAAGTTACATAGCTTGAGAAGTTTTTTGATTACAACCATTTATATTTGACTTTTACAATCCTAAAATATGCAACATTGCTGTTACCCCCTTGTTTCTAATATTTATGATAAATATGCAAAATCAGATTAGCAATCCAGCTTCAAAGTTAAATTGAACAGTTTCTTCATAAATGAAATGTTGAACCATTGTTTGGTGTTTGATTTGAATCTACTGAATATCAAAAGTCCTAGAATTGTTTCTATTAAAGAAATATCAAATGAAAAGCGACTAAATTGTATCATCCATGATACACCCTCGCTCTCTCATTGAAAACCACCAGAAAAATTCTCACCTAATATTTCAAGTGGAGGTAGGTATTTTAGAATGCGAGATTTAATTTTAGAATTTCATTTTGTTGTGTGAGACAATATGTTACCTTGTACTGAGGATTTAAATCTCTGTGCTGTTGGACCAGTTGTAGCAAGTTAGATAATTCAAATTCTTTGCCCAACTGCGATATGTTTTCATGTTTATTTTTTTATTTTTACCCGGGAAGAGTAACAAGTTGCAACTTCACCATTTTCTGAATGGAACTGCTACTATTGCATCTTTGTCTAACCATCTTTATTAAACAAATAGAAAGTCCGTATGCTTGGAAACCTGCTAGTAACTATATGGCTGAACCGCTGAGCTTACACAAATTTTCCACTAAACTGCCCTAAGAGATACTATTTCTTTCGGCTAGGTTAAGAGACTATGTTTCTACAACAACAACAAGGTTGGCAATGTTGAAACGGTGATGCCCTTCAAAATAGCAGTGAGGTTGAAAATACATGATCAAACAAAATTCACATTTCCCAATTTAATACGTAGATAAAATGTGGAGAAAGGACTACCATAGGAGGAGACGAGGGTTTCTTATATACATATTGTGATCTCAAATGTTGATGTTTCTCAACTTAGTGCCTTTTTCTATGGATTCAATAAATAATTTTGAGGTCAATGACCTGGTTCTGGTGTAGTTTTGATTAGTTATTGGCTTTATATAATGGATGCCTTGTTTTTTTAATTGGTCAAAGTATTTTTAACCAGCTTGAGTTATTTCATTTAATTAGTTTTTTAATAAAGTCTTTTTTGAAATATATGACAAGAAGCTAATAATGACAAAATACCATGAAAAATGACATGTGAAATTGCCTTTGAGAATAATACTAATAAGAATGAGAATATTACTAGTAAGAAGTATATTTTAGTTTCAATTTTATTTTTTTTTCAATATTTATTTTCTTTACTACATAGTAAAAACACATTTTCATTTGTGTATCATACTAATCAATACAATTGAATTCCATAAGGTATTTATTCTATCCAATTCATTTGGGTTTCTTTTTTTATTACTTGCAAGTAATTGGTAATTTATATTTGAAGGAATTTCAAATAATGTTTATGGATAATTTTATATGAAAAGAATAAAAACATTTACTAAAATTGAAGAACTCAATGTAATAAAAATTTGTATATTGGAGAATCAACAAATCTTCTATGTTTTTCATTGATTAATACTAGATTATAAAGAAAGATGATTTCAATGGGACCAAAGTCAAGTCTTAACACATGTTTATTAAGGTTTTAAATATTATAATATTTACTATCTCATGCTAATTATATTGTTAGCTAGCACAAAATATTTTTTTATAGTTAATGTTAAATGCAAATGTTTTTTTTCCATACTTGCTATGTTTACCTCCGTCTCCCAACAACTAAAAAACTTTGACAATAACATAAGGGAAATTATATATGATATTAGAAACTATGGTAAGTAATTATAAATGATATTGGAAACTACCATGATACATGGTATAAGCAACAATTTAAAATTGAAATGTCATGCTATTTTATTTACTTTATAATTTTGACACATGATTTTCTTTCAAATGTAAGTGGTTGTCATCTAAAGAGTTCATAAAGAAAATATTATGCATTGAAATATATATGAAACTAAATGAAAAATATGTATCTTTAATATTTTTTAATGGATATGAACATTGCCTCATAGACCTAGTCAAGAGGATTGAAATATATGCATTCATATCTCTACTCTTTTACCATTGCATCAATTGTCAAAAACCATCATGCAAATAGCTTCTCCCCATTGCAAATAGCAATGTTGGGGACATTGCCACCACGTGGCTCTTGTCTACATAGCATTTAGTAGCCTAGGCCTTGCCATGATTTCTTTTGAATATTATTCCAAGAAAAAAATTGTTTTGTAGGATGACCCAAAGTGAGATTCCTGGTCTTTTGAGAACATAATATTTATAGATAATATGTTATTTGTAGTTTTTCCCTCCATTCCTTCACTTGTGATTGGAACATCGCACCCCTTGTATATTTTATGTGTTTTCTTCCCATACCAAATTGTCGTGTTTGTCTCTTTGTCTTATGAAGGAAATTTGTAGGGAAGCTTTGTAGTGACCTTATTCATTTACCAAATCATTTTGTAGACCTAGATACTTAACATTGTTCCATCCACATGGCCACCAGTTGTGATTGTTTGTCATATACATGAACAATGGAGAAAAGATTTTGGTAATCAAAATGATCAATCAACTCCTAAGACATCCTTTGAATATACAATTCCCCTAACCAAGGATCACAACTTAGTTTAATGTGAAGGTCTTTAGGACCCCAACCTCCATATTGCTTTGATTATGTAATTTTTGTCACTGGAATAGAGATATGTCTACCTTGTTATTTGTTTATTGCCCAAAGGTATCTATTACAAAGTGTCCTTATCTAATGTTATATTCCTTTTGGAACTACCACTAGGGACATAAGGTTAAATAGTGTAACATGTATAACACTCCTGATCTAGGTAACTCTATATCCATTGAAATCCACTGCCCACACACACACACACATTTCAATGGGAAAACGCAAGTGGGTGGTGTTTTTATCTTTATTGAAGAGGTCTAAGGGTTGATCCCTTGGGTTGGATTCCTTTGTTGAGTGTTGATTGATGTCACTGCCAAATCAAACATCATAATTAATATTGATGGGTTTACATTACGTACGATTTATAAAATGCAAGGAATTGCCAATGGTTATCCTATGATTTATTCCTTGGAATACATATGTGTGTGTTAAGGAGTGTTGCTACAACTATAAAATCTTCTCTCCTCTCTTCAAACTAAAAATAAGAGTCCCTAAAGTTTTCTCTACTCTTAAAATTTTATTCTATATAGTGTTTTGAAAAACCCCAAGTCTTTGGGGTGGTAGGAGTTGGTGGGATCTTTGTTGATCCCAAGGAGAACACAAAGGAAAACTTCAATTTGGGACTGAGAATTTCCTTTAACAATATAGTTGAATCTCTTTCTCTATATCAAGGACTAAAATTCTAGAAAGAGAGAAGGAATTATAGAAGTAATAATATTTGGAGACTTAGTAATTAGGGATCTGTCAAAGAACAACTTGCATGTTGAAAACATTGGAACGAGTGAATTTTTTCCACACCTTACAGGAAAAAAAACACAAAGGCTGATAAAATGGAAAATCTGGCCTCATAAATTAATGGAGCGACCCTCCAAACATTCCAAGATGAACCAGTCGATCCTATCCCATAAGGAATGTCTTCAAGGAATTAATGTAGAAGTTAATCACTTAGGAAGAATTGAGATAGGTCATATCATTTTCACTTTTCTGTTAAAATATCCTTCTGATAATGATGATGATGATGATGATGATGATTAACTTTGGTCTATCAGACCTTACGAAGGATAATACTTCGTTTACTTTAAAATCTTGTTCATGTGCTAAAAATCTTGCCAAGAAGTTTTCCAAGCTCATTATAGTTTTGGCAAGTTAGGAGGTTATAAAGGTTTGTATTGTAACAAATACTATGAAACTCAAATCTAATGTGGGTGTAAGCAAGACACTTTAAGAGAAAGTGATTTTCATCCTCAAAGCTCATCGAGTTATAGGAATAGACCAACGCCCTCTTTAGCTATGGAGTTCATGAGAGTTCATTCTAATTTTTCCTCACACTACAATTTCTCCTTAAGCTTAGAAGTAATAATATTTTTGGCATTGTCAATAATCTGCAAAATGTCGTTTTCATTAATGCACCAATGGTTTAACCAAGTCATTCACATTAAATCTCAATTTCAAAATATTTAACTCATCCAAACTATAATTCAATAATACTTCTTTCAAAACTTTTTCCTACAAAAATATAAAATCTTAAAAGAAATTAAATGATTCCTTTCGTCTTAAAAGGTCTAATAAACTAACATTAATCTCATTTGATATTAATAACTTTCATAATCAGCAATCTTAAAAATAAATATTATTATTATTAAAAATATAAATTGAAAGAAATTAATTTAAATTATTATTATTATTATTAAAAATCTAAATTAAAAAAAAAACAATTTAATTTTCTTATGGTTTATTGTATAGAAATAAGTGATTAGTGGTGAGTGCATACTACTATTGAACTCAGGTGACTTAGCCAACAAAACCTACACCTTACTTGAGAATTTTTTAAAATATTATTATTAATAAAATAATTTTTATTAAATTCAATCATACAACCTTAATTCCGCCTATATCTTTAATTCAAACATTAAACACTCCATTTCCATCACCTATCACTTTCACTTAATGTCAAATCGCTTCACAATTGGAGGTCGAAATTACATCCGTACCTTCAATATAAAATAAAATACTCTGAATGATACTTTCTGTATAGTCTACTCGATGCAAACTTATCAGATCCGTTGACATTGAAAAAGTTTGGAAAACAGCTTTGTGAACGTACAGCGAGTCATGTTTTAGTAAATGTAATTGTGTGCCAAATTCATGATCACCTTCCCAAAAGTTTCAAGTTTCAATGAGTACCTATAATTTCCACTTACGTTTCAATTTCTTATACCTGCCTATACAGGTATATAGTAATTATTTTTTACAGTCAACCTATTTTGACTTTTAATTGCTTTTTCAATTATCATTTTCGGAAGATGGATGTTATATGTTTGGTAATTTTTAATTTTGGTTTAAGTATTTTTAATACACGGAGTTTGACTTTTAATTAATTTAGTTTATTTATTCAAAAAAATTTATATGAAATATGAAAGTTTTTAAAAAATATATATGTTAAAATAAAAAAATTTAAAATGAAAATTAATTTTTAAAATATTAAAAATATAAATTTTTTATTTTTATTTTATATTATTACATTTTTTTAATCTTGCTTTTAAGGTAAATGGTTTTATAAAAAATTAAAAATTATAAAAAAAACAACACATTTATATGTGAGAAAGTGAGAAAGTAATATTGTAATAGATGCGTGGAATAATAAATCTATTATTATTTCATTTTACATTTTTTAATTGGTTTTTATTATTTTTCAATAAATATTTTAAGCTATATGATATGTTTTAACAATTTAAGGCAATTATATTTTTCAAGGTATCTCATGGTCATTTTTATCAAAACTAAATACTCATTCATAATTTTTCTTTAATGAAGATTTTAATATATTTTATGGTCAATTTACCTTAATAACTAGTTTATAACTTCATTATGCAACATAGCTTAGTTATAATACTTAGGTAACACGAATTTGTTTAAAATTAAATTTATCAATATGTTTAATATAATAAGTATATTAACAAAAAGAAGTAATGATATTCTCCAATATATAATTTCCTCAAAAGTAATGAAGATTGCTAATTAAAATTATTTACTACACAATACAGCTACAATTATTTATTGGATACATACTTATAGTAATAAACTATTTTCATATTTTCTAATGTAATAACATATTTTATAATTAATACAGTGTTTAATAATAATTAAAGAATTGATTAAATTTTAAACTTTAAATAATTATATCTTCAATATTTCTTATTTATTTTAGTTTTATTATATTTCATATCTCATATACTAAGACATTTAAAAACATAATACGTGCTAATTTACTTTACATTATATTTTATACAGGAGTCTAGTAGTCAGTAGCTAAGTTACAAAAAGTAAGAAGTGTCACTTTGGTAAGAAACCTATCATAACAAAATCCTAAAAACAAATTTAAAAGAAAGATTAGTAATGTCACATTACTGGATGTAAAAGGAGCTAAACTCCCAGCTATTTAAGTTCCAAGGTTTTGATTTAATTGCACTTAAGCATTTCTTTTTATTATAGAATTTTTTGTTTTCTTTTGCATACTAGATTGGGTGGTTAACTTGCGACTTACTTAGCATAAGCTAATCATTTTCTTATATTGTTATGCCGCAAGTATCATTCCAATATTTCCTTTTGAGTTATTAGAACCTTAAGGTTTTTCTTAAGGTTCTAGAACCTTGACATTGTTCCAACAAAAGGATCTGAACCTAAATAAGAAAGGTAATAGAGTCTAGCCTTTGATTACCCCAATTCTAAAGTGCTTAACTCTGACGAGGACAAATAAAGTTGGGTTATTGGTTCTATAGTCTCGAGGTAGAAAAAATTGGATTGCAGCTCACGCTAAAAGGTGTTTTTTAGGACAACATAGGGTTTTTACTGTGTTATTGTAATACCCCCTGAATTAATAAATGTTATTAATTCTACTGGAAAATACTTTAATTGTTATTTTTTTATTTTTGAGAGGAAGTCGAGAATAAAACATTTTGTAATAAAAAAAAATTATTTAATAAAATATGCTGAGGGGGACAAAAGTGGAGATAGTTGTTGAAGAGTGTTTGCTGACCCACAAGAGGAAAAAGACAAGTGGAAGAAACCACTGAGTGAGAACTCAAGATGCATGAGGCATCATCCCAAAAAATGCAGGTCAGTACTCCTAGTTGAGTGCTAAAGAGAAGGAGGCTCATAAATGAATAAGTCCTAGCAAAAATACTATATATTAGTATGTCCATGAGCAGTAGGAGGCTAGCATTGGATAGGGATTAACATCTGTGAAATGAAAGAGATGGCGCATTGAAATATTTTGCTCTTGTGGTTCATCGAATAGACTCAAGGGCTCTGGAGCAAGTAGCTTGGCTGCTCTGGGAGTCTGTTGGGAGGAACAAATTTTCCACTTTTGTTTTCCCAGTGTTGGTGCTAGGTTCTTATTTTGTACTTATGATTGATTTTAGTTACAGTAGAATGTGTATTTTAATGATGAATCACAGCTATACATTTAGGCGAAATGTTTATGCATCCATATTTTCTGTAATATATCAAATCTGTATAATGTTAGATTATTGCTTAACACATATAGGATCGAGCATCCATACCCACATCAAGGATTGCTAGCAATGTTTTTTTTTAACAGAAACTTAAAATTTTGATTGGTTAAAAGTGGCTGTAGCCCAGCTTGACGTACAAAGAGGAATCCAGAAACAGAAGGCTGATGCCCTCTAACAGAACAGTCATCCTTCTTATAAGTGCTTTGAGAAGAGAATCCCAAATTCTTTTGAGGCTATTTTGAGAAAAAGAATGCTTGCAAGAGTAGACTCTCATGAATTGTGAGCAGAGAATAATACAGAAAGAAAACATTAAATAGACGGAGAGGAAAGCCCCTTAATGAAAGGATCCAATTTCTTCTGAGAGCCCGAGCTGATGTTTGAGGCTGCTTCCTTTTCTCTACGTTCTTTATTTGTCTTTCGCTCTCTGGTGAGGGGAGGAGAAGTGTAATGTCCCGGTTTTGACCCCGTTACATTAGATGTATATGATGTATATATTGTAATGATCATGGTGTGGAGCTAAAGGCCAAGGCCCCACCATTGATCGGTAATGCTATGTTTTGGATTCAAATTGTCACCAATGGTATATCGGGGCATGCAGCATATAATATTGTAGTGGTCACCATGTAAATATGCATCTATAATTAATTAAAATAAACACAACCAGCTATGGTCGCGGAAACTAAATCAAATGGGGCATGATTTTCCCAAGGATAAGGATGTGGAGGGGAATTTGTCAATCTTGAGCCAAAAAGGGGAAAAACCCATGTGTCTTATTCCCTTGTTTTTATTTCCAACCACTCTCATTGAAGAATTATTGCTGGTGGTTGAAGCAGTTAATGATTTTGGGGGCTGGGGTGGCAGGACTGTCAGTCCTCACCCACACGCACACCCTACCCACGATTTTGGCTGTTCATCTCCTCACGCAGACATTCATCTTCACTCCACGAGTTGCTAAACACCCACAAACTGCAATTCGCGTCCTTCCTGTTGCTTGCTCATCCATGGACAAAAACGGTGCTGCTTTTCCTCACGTAGGGCCTCCATTGTCTGTTCCTTTCTTTGCTGGGTCGGATTGTTTACCCACGCACAGGTATTCTTCTGTTTGGGGTGCACATAGCGAGCTGAGAGCCGTGCTCTTGTATCCACGTCTGACTGTGAAGGGCCATTCACATTTTTGGCTGTCTCACAGACTATTTGGGTCGTTTTTCCTTGCTGTAAGTTGTGCTCACTGATAGATTCGGGGCTGTAGTTTTCCCCATGTTGTGAAAGTATTTACTGTTACGTTTGGGGCTGTTGTAAATTCGAGTGAGAGTCATTTTGGCCACAATAGGGCCAAGAATGACTCAGAATTTGTTTTCCCTGTTTAAGCTGTGACAGCTGACTTAATTGCCTGAGTGCAATTGTTGGTCTTCGGACTGGGAGAGGAGCAGGGAGGTTGGCTTAGTTTTGCTTGATAAACCTGGTGGCTGGAACCACACAGACCGAGCTAGAGGGCTGGCCTTCTTCTCCATCACCCCTGAATAGCACTGGAAGGGAATGCAGGGCCTGAGGGACTGTGTAGCAGAGAAGGGACCGATTCCTTGTGTTGGGTGTGGATGGGTGTCTTAGAGGCCAGGCTAGTTCTGGTGAAGGTGTCCTTGGCTCTATAATGAGCTCACCAGCTTAGCAATCTACCTTCTCCAACTCCTTAATGGCTTGATAAACCCAACTCTGTTGGCTTGGCTGTGTGTTTTGTACATCCTTGGCTATGTGTAAGCCTGCTAGTTCCCTTATTCCTTGGGAAATCATGCCCAGCTTGGGGGTGGCAGCGTTGCTAAGAGATTAAGGAGCACGCTGGCCTATGGTTGGGTGGAACGTTGCAGCGACGTAGCTGGTTGTGGATTGAGTTCATCTTAAGATAAGTCATCCTATCCATTTTTACTTCTGCAACTGTAAATTCTGTTAATGAAAATGAAATGAACATGATAAATGAATGCTGGCTTCAACGTATGATTTTTCCACTGTGTATGATAGATGATTGCATCTGTGCATGATAAATGTTCATGTGTGTATGTTTAAGCATTCTGTTTTATGTAATTTTTAAGCCTGTACATGTTCATGGGGTACTCAGCCCGGTCTGATAAAGCTTATAGTCCCGTCCTCTACGCTGGTCGGAGGCATGGGGACGTGACAAGAAGGAGTTGAAAAGTCTTCGGATTCAGAGTTTCCCTTTGACGAAGGGGCCAAGGAAGCCATCCCTGCCTGGGCTGGGGTCTCGTGAACCAAAACGTTGACGTCTTTCCTAGAACTTGGAGAAGCAGGTTTTGGAGTAGCTCCCTCCGGGGAGCCAGTGGGACCAGGTATGGCCTGCTCTGGGACAACTGCGACTTCAGGTTCTTGTGCTTCATCTTCCTGGAGAACTTCAAAACTATTTTTGTTTTTTAGCCGTGAAGTATATGCAAGTGGAGAAGGATCTTGAGGAGAAACCTTGTGCTGGGACGCTTGAGGCTCCTTTCGTTGGGGAGGACGGCGTCGATTAGAGACCATCTGGAACTCTGTATCTTTGGAAGCTGGGAGATTTGCTAGTTTCTATGGTTCTGCAAGCTTGGGGCAACTTTTAGCAAAGTGATCGTATACATGACAGAAGTTGCATTTGAAAGGGATCTGGTCATAATCCAGTTCTTGAATGTGGATCCAATCTCCTAATGTGAACTTTAGGGCCTCCGGGAGTCCTTTCTCTAGATTCACCTCTACGCAGATACGGGCACATCTGTACTGACCCCCTTTTGGTTCTGCAGAATCTAGAAAGCGACATCGCTTATTACCAATGTTAATCAGAGTGCTTTTCCCCCAAATATGAAGAGGGAGGTTAGGGAGTCTTACCCAGACTGGAGCGGTAGTGATCTCTACTTCTGGATTAAACCCCAGAGACCATGGGGCTAAGAATAGACCTCTCGAGCCCATGAAAAAAGGGCCTGAATGAAATACTAGGTCTCTTTCTTCTTTATTTGAGAACAGGAATACAAAAAACCCCTGCCCGACTGCAAAAAGAGAGACCTGTCCTTGTAGAAGAGGTTTCCATTGTTCTGAGATCCAAATCTCCACTGCCTTAGGGCTGGGCCATAACCCTGTGAACTTACCAATGAGGGCTTGCTCAGAGAGGATGAGATCTTTCTAGCATGGATCCGAAGGAGAGAGCTCCAGAGAGGGGATCTCATCCATCTTTTTCACGAACTTGGAATAATAATGAGAAGCTTCCTGAGGAGTGGCAGCTTGGATAAGGGCCTTGAAGGTGGCGAACTAGGCATGAGAGCCCATTTCCTGAGAGGACTCCACGTTGAAACCATGAAACGATAGCCAAAGAGAACCAACAGCCAGCGATCCAGCAAACATGGTTCTACGAAGAGAAGCATCCAGCGATCTAGCAAGCACAGTGGCAGCTAGGGGAACCCTAGCAGCGGAAGAGACGCTCAGCCATTTCACACGCGAGAGAAAAAATTCGGTTTGGCAAGGATTGCTAGCAATGTTATTACTGTAGTAATCCGTAATTCATTTTCACCATAATTATTTAGATATAGTTGTTATTGACATGTTGTGGTTTCGAATTCAATACACGTTCTTCAAAATTATTTACATGTCTGTAAATTATTCCTGTTAAATTAATCTCATAATGTATTATGGAATAGATCTAGTTAATTTGTACAGTCGACACTATTTCAGATCGGGATATTGGGGAATCAATTTAAACAATTATAACTTATTCATCTAACCAATTACATATCTACAATTATCCTATCAATCATTACCTTATCCGTTAAATAGCTCACCATCCGCATTGCGGAAGGTTAGTTGTGGAGGGATTATTTATAAAAGTTTAAAGTACAACCTGCAATCCGCAATCTGCATCGTGGATGCTGAATTGCGGGATTTTAATCCCTAAAAATGTTAAAAAGGAAACCTGCATTCTGCAATATGCATTGTAGAGGGTTTATTGCAGAGGAATAATTTATAAAGAGTTAAAATAGGTTCCACAATCCACAATCCGCATTGCGGAAGGTCAATTGCTGAGGAATAATTTATAAAAAGTTAAAATAGGTTCCGCAATATGCAATCGACATTGCGGAAGGTCAATTGCGGAGGAATAATTTATAAAGAGTTAAAATACGTTCTGCAATCCGCAATCCTCATTGCTAAAGGTAAAATGCAGAAGGATAAATTATAACAATTTAAAATGCGTTCCACAATCCACAATCCGCATTACAAATAGCTAATTGTAGAGCTTAAATTGTAAAGAGATAAAATGTGTTCCACAATCTGAAATCCGCATTGCAAAAAAGCTAATTATGTAGGGTTAATTTATAAAGGGTTTAAGTGTGTTCCGCAATTTGCAATCCACAATTGCGGAAGGAATATTGCGGAATACTAATTGTAAAAAGGTTATTGCAGAAAGGCGATTGCAGAAGGAAAGAATCTTGTAGAAAGGTTCTTGTGGAAAGGCAATTGCAAAAGGAAAGAATCTTGTGGAGAGGTTCTTGCGGAAAGGCCATTGCCGAAAGGAAATTGTGGAAAGAACAATAACTTATAAAATCAGGTTTAAACAGTTAAATCGAAGCCTAATTTATAGAAATGGGTTCTGAGATTGGGAAAGGTTGAACGAGCAAGTAAATGCCAAGAATATGCAATAAGCTCTCAATGTTCAATAATCCATGTTATAGATAAAGACTTAAATAATATGTATTTATATATATGTTATATAAGGATTTTTTTATATTATGGATTTTTGAGGCATGTTACATAATGGTATGAGAGAATGGTTACAACACTAGGCCCTAAATCGGCTCAACACTAGAACTGTTATAGAAAACAGAAAACTAGCTTCTATTTTATTTTGGTTAAATTATCTTACAAACAATAAAGAGAAGAATAACTATATTTTGCAGGAAACATGGCAGATGTTGAGATGTGTGCAGAAGAAGAACATCACCCAAAAAATACTTTAACTCGTGAAGAGGAAAACATAAGGGATGAGGAAATTTGGGTAGACTTAAATGGCAGCCAAGATAATGAATCTGAATTACAAAGAACTGCCAAAGAGTTAAGGTCTAAATTAAGAAAAGTTAAAGAAGATAATGAGCGAATTCTAAAGGATAGGGAAGAACTAAATACTATTCTATTAGCTATGATCCATAATGACGGAAAAGAAAAAAATAAGGAGTCTAAACAAGAAATGCCTAAAATTTCACCTTACAAACGCAAGGGCATAAAACTAGAATTTTCTAGTCATAAATCTAACACTTCGAGTGAAGAGTCAGTTAAACATCATAGGAAACAACAAGAGTCAAGCAAAAGAAGTGATGATAACAAAAAGAAAAATAAATACATATCCTATGAGGAGATCTATGGGGAGTTTAAGAAAATTAAGCCACCCATGTTTAATGGGGAAATTAAGAAGGGCAAAGAGGAAAAATCTTGGTTGTATGGAATGAAAAAGTACTTTCAGATATACAACTACTCTGATGAATTAAAGGCTTAAATGGCCATATATAATTTTATTGGAAAAGAAGATATATGGTGGCAAGACATAAAAAAGGTTAAAGGGATAAAAGAGAGATATGTAACTTGGAAAACATTTAAAAAAATCTTGAAAAGAAAGTACCTATCAGAACAATATTATGAAGAAATGACACAAGAATTTTATGAACTAAGGCTAGGATCAATGGCGATGAAAGAACTCTGCAGTATTTTTTTAAGTCTACTTTGTTATGTTCCTTATATAATTGATAAGAAACCTAAAATATAGTAGTTCCTCAGTTGTTTTCCCATCATGTTCAAAGAACATATTGAGTATGACAATCCGAAGACACTAGAGGAAGCGATGAGGAGGAAAACTTTTGTTATGACCAAAACAAGAATAAAAGGGAACGTATACCAGTTTGGAAAAATAAAGGCCAAATAATCTTGATGTCAGAAAGAAGCAAAATAATTCCAATAAAAACATAGGAAATAATTATAGAGGATATCAGGGTAATAACTATCAAGGATTTAAACCCCAAAATTCTATAGTAAAGGAACCTTCAATTGCCTTTAATAACAATTAAGCACAAAGAGAGCCCTTAAAATGTTGGGAGTGTGGAGGGCCGCACCACTTTAAAGATTGTCTAGTTAAAAAAAAGAATTCTAATGTTCATTCTATCCAATAAGCAGTTATAGTTGGGGACATGGAAAGGAGCATGCCCAGAATATGCGTTGCATTGGAAAATCGGCAAGCAGACCACCAGACTTCTATGGTTGAAATTAAAGGTATGATAAACAACCAACCTATCTCTATTTTAATTGATCTAGGTGCAATTATGATGTAATATCCCAAAAATTTGTAAAAATTTAAAATTTTTCAAGTGACATAAAATGTCTAAAGTTGCATCTAAGTACCTGCTAATGGTTAGCGGAAAATGAAACAGTTTATAAAAGAACATGGGATCACTTCTTTATAAGAACCTGTACACTAAAATGTGTAATCTTAAAAACTTGTGTTAGTGCTAGTAATGACTTAGCAGCTGTAATTTTATCAGATTTAGAAAAGGACTTGCATTTTTTGCTGCTAGATTTACTGATGTTTATCTTTTGTTAAGTAGGTAAGAATTATTGTATGTGGCCAGGGCTTACTTAGCGTTCAGCTAACTCAATTGGACTGCTAGTTCCTTACACGTTTAGCAGGTAAACGTATGATCCAGTAGGGTGTTATTTAAATTCAAGTCGAGAAGCTACTTCCCTAGCATGATTAAGATGTTAGTCTTAGAAATGTTTTATTATGCTCTTTATCTTCAAGGAGGTAATGTTAATCTTTTTCTGTCGTCATAACTCCATAGTTTGCATCTATAACAAACTCCATAATGACGTTTACTAGCTACATGAACATGGGTTAAAACTTTTTGAGGACAAGCACTATCCAAAGTTCCTCCAATCGACTGAATATTTTACTTTTAAAAATCTAAAGAACACTATTATTTCTAACATCATCTGTCAATTACTAATTCCATCAATACAAAGTTACTCTTTTCTTCATAAACCCTAATAAAATACTAACATGCCTATATTTGAAACTAGTAAACATTTTACTGAAGACAGTAAATAAATATAATAACATGAAACAATTAGAACCTGTCAATGATGAGGTGACAATAGCTTAAGGAGGCTGTTCCTCCCAACCAACTCTTGCAGAAAGCTTAGAATGCACTTCCTCAAGACCCCCGAGATGTTTCCTGGTCCTCCTAGTAGAGTACTAGGTGAAGGATATGTCCCTAAGACCTTCTGGCACTTGATTGGTCCAATTACCTCAGTAATCGAAATATTCTCACAGCAGTAAGAACTTTAGCCTAATAGCTACAACAAGTTCAATGTCAGCAGTTAACCCCTCAAAATCACTTCAGTAATCCCCTCCATCGAATTTCTCATGAGTAAATTCGTTCACTCTGAATGATCACCTCTCAGAAATGAGCAGCCTCAATTGTCTTCAATGGGAAATCTTATAGAAATGCCTAGGTCTTCTGGGTCAGTTTTTCACTTAATGAGCCACCTGCCCCAATTCCACTTTCTTAGGGAATCATGACCACAAATATAGGGAAGTTTCCACCTGCAACAGTTGCAAGTAGTTTGAGCATGCTTCCACTTGTTAGTGTACTCTCCACCCAGTCTCATCCACCAAGTGACCAGTTAACACTCTTTTAACAGCTTCCTTAAGCTATTGTCTCATCATTTATTTATTTATAAATAAAATATTCTGAATTACATTAATTATTATTGACCCCACTTGGTCATCAATTAGAAACTTAGCATAAAATATAACACAATGTTCCTCAAATAACATTAAATTGTTTTTGTGAATTGGGGCATGTGACACGCACACCCCTTTAATGTATAACATTGTCCTTGATGTTATTTATTCCTCATCCTTAGAGTTCCCTTAAAATAGAATTGGATATGCATCCCGCATATGACTTTCAAATCCCAGGTGGCTTCTTCTGGACTAAGGTTCTTCCATTTCACCTTCACCTGATCAATGGTGCGATTCTGAAGCGAGATCTCCCTCCGTTTGAGGATACAATCCAGTTCCAATAGAAAATATCCTTTGGGTTCCAGCTGCACATCATTCCAATTAATAACATGAGCAGCATCATGTAAATATTTTTTTAATACAGAAATGTGAAAAACATTGTGAACTCTTAGATTTGGTGGCAGAGCTAACTGATATGCTACCTTCCCTATCCTGGACAGTATTTCAAAAGGAGCACAATATCGAGGGGTTAGCTTGGCACAACTACCCAGCCTCAGAGAACTCTTTTTGGGTCTCACCTTAATAAAAACATGTTATCCTACTTGGAACTCCTTTGGAGTTCGTTTAAGGTCTGCTTGACTTGTATGTCGATCTTGCGCAATTTTAAAATTACTTTGTACATGTTTTCCAATTAACTCCATTTCTCTCAATAATTCAGGTCCTAACACTAATCTGTCCACTGGATTACTCCAAGAGATGGGAGTATTGCATTTCCTTCCATACAGAATCTCAAAAGGACTATACCTAGCTAAAGCTTGATAATGATTATTATAAGCAAATTCTACCAGGTGTAAATAATCTTCCCACTTACCTGGCTTCTCCTTTATGTACATTCTGAGTAGATCCTCCAATACCTGATTTACTCTTTTAGTGTGTCCATCAGTTTGAGGATGGAAAGAGGTACTAAAGTTTAACGTTGTATTTAATCTTTTAAACAAAGATTTCCAAAAATTACCTGTAAATTTAGGGTCTTGGTATGAAATTATCACCTTCAGTATTCCATGCAACCGAAGAAATTGTTTTAAGAAAATATCAGCAATATTTGCAGTTTTATAAATAGTTTTTACAGGTATAAAATGGGCTGCTTTACTCAATTTTTCAACCACTACCATTATTATGTCATTTAAGTTCTGATTTCTAGGTAATCTCGTAACAAAATCAAGGCTAATTATCTCCCATTTCCAGCTAGGAATAGGCAATGGCTGAAGTAGCCCAACTGGATGCTGATGTTTAGTTTTTACTTGCTAACATTCGAAGCATCTAGCAATATATTCTTCCAGTTCATTTTTCATGTTTGGCCAGAAATAATCTTTTCTTAGCATGGTTATAGTTTTCTGATAACTCGGATGCCCTGAATAAGGAGTTTTATGAATTTGGTTTAAAATTAACAGCTTAATTTTAGGTACATTAGGTACATATAATATGTCTTTATACAATAATAATCCTTTTTCATTCAAGTTGTACCCTGTACTTGGAATTTCTATTAAATTCTCTTTTACTTTTGCTTGCAATTTTCGGTAATTTTCATCTTGTTCTATTCCAGCTTCAAGTTGTTCTTCCAAGTCTGTTGTATAAGTGCTGATGGCTGCTATAAAATTCAGTTTTTCATTTCTACTTAATGTATCAGCAACCTTATTCTCCTTTCCTTTAATGTGTTGAATTTCAAAATCGTATTCACTTAGAAAATCTAGCCACCTAGCTTGCTTAGCATTCAAGTTAGGTTGATCTAACAGGTATTTCAATCCTTTATTATCTATAACTAATATAAACTTCCTTCCAATTAAATGATGACGCCACATCTTTAAGGCATGTATGATAGCAGCGAATTCTAAGTCATAGGTTGCATAATTTTTCTCATGAATCTTTAGCTTCCTAGACTCATAGGCAATGACGTGTCCTTCCTGAGTTAATAATCTACCTAAACCGTCATTGCATGCATCGGTACATACTATAAAATGTCGATGAGGGTCAACAATTCTTTGAATTGGTGTGGTGGTTAATAATGTTTTTAACTTTTTGAAACTGTCTTCGCACTTCTGATTCCAATCAAATTTCTTTCCCTTTTTCTGCAAAGAGGTTATAGGATTTGCAATTCTGGAAAACCCTTTGATGAATCTACGGTAATAACTAGTAATCCCCATGAATGATCGGATGTTAGTTACATCTTTTGGGACTGGCCAATCTTCGATTGCCTTTATCTTTTCGGGGTCAACAAAAATTCCTTCTTTAGTCACCACATGACCTAAATACTAGATTTTATCTTTAAAGAAGTCACATTTACTAAATTTTGCAAAACGTTGATGCCCTCGTAACTCTTGCAAGATAATTTTTAAGTGTTCTTTATGTTCCTCTTCAAATTTTGAGTAAATTAAGCTGTCGTCAATAAATACGACCACAAATTTATTCAGATATTTGTGCATTACATTATTCATCAAACACATAAGAACAGTTGGAGCATTAGTAAGCTCGAAGGGCATAACGACAAACTCGTAATGTCCATATGGAGTTCTAAAGGATGTTTTAAAGCTGTCTTCATCTTTGATTCGGACCTGGTGCTATCCAGATAGTAAATCGATCTTTGAAAACACCATGTCTCCATGTAGCTGATCAAATAGATCATCTATGCGAGGTAACAGGTATCTGTTCTTGATAGGAAATTTATTTAATTGACGATAATATATACATAGTCTTAGAGTTCCATCCTTCTTCTTAACAAAGATGACAGGTGCCCCGCAGGGAGACACACTGAGTCTAATGTAATTCTTATCAATAAGTTCTTTTAACTGTTACTTAAGTTCATTTAATTCTAGTATATACATTCTATAAGGGGTTTTTGAGCTGGGCATTGCATCAGGTACCAGTTCAATAGTAAAATCTAATTCCCGTTTTGGAGGTAGTCTTAGAATGTTTTCTGGAAATACATCTGAATATTCCCTTAGAATTGAATTATCTTCCAATTTTAATTTATCTAAGTTGTTAAGGTTTTCTTCATCCATTATTGTTACTACATAAGCTTTACAGCCTTTCCTAACAACTCTCTTAAGCTGCAAAGCAGAAATCTACCTTACGACTGTTTTCCTAGGGATTTCCCTTACATTTATTAACTTTCTATCGTTATTTATACAAGTAAAGGTTTTATCAAAGCAATTCAAGACCACCCTATGCTTCTCTAACCAATCCATACCAATTAACATATCATATGAACCTAAAGGTAGCACATTGAGCTTAACAAAAGTTTCAAACTGATCCATAGTTACTGCACAATTCTTAACAAAGATAATTACCTTTATGTTTGCACCAGTAGCTAACTGAACTAACCAAGAACTTGCAAAATTTTCAAGTGGAAGCTTACACTTTTCTACTAATTTAGGATAAATATAGCTTAAACTAGCTCCTGGATCAATTAAAATAGATATATGTATTTGATTTATCTTACCTTCCACTTCCACCATGGAAGTTTGATAATCTGCTTGCCGGTTCTCTAATGCTACATTGATCCCAAGCATTGTCCTCGCTAGATCACCAACAATCATCTCCTCCTGTATTGTGTGTATATTGCTAAAAATATTATTCCAATTGGGGCAGAATGATGCATAATGTGGACCATTGCATTCCCAACCCTTTATGGGTTCCTTTCGTTCAAAGTTCTTTGTATAGTTACTGTGGTTGTTAGCAAATTCTTTATTTCTTTTGATTATTCGGATTGGTCTGTGAATTACTTTTGTTCCCTTGGAAATTCTTACTAGGAGAATTTCTGGTGTTATTATTCTTATAATTTTGATTAGGCACAAACTCTTTCTTTTTCTGTTCAAAGTTATTATTCCTTTTGGCCTTCCAGTTTGCCATGCTCTCTTTTTTACGATTCTGTTCATAACAGAAATTCACTTTTCTCATTGCTTCTTCTAATGTTTTCGAATTGTCATACTCAATTCTGTCATTTATATGATAAGGTAGACAGCTGAGAAACCATTGTATCTTAGGTTTCTCATCCACAATATATGGCACATACCTGAGCAGCCTTAAGAATTTACTATTCAGTTCTTTCATATTCATTGTACCCAATTTTAGCTCGTAGAATTCCTTAGCCCTTTCCTCATAGTACTATTCAGATAAAAAAAAAAATTGAAATATTTCTTAAATGTACTCCAATTATGTTTTTCTCCCTTATACCTTTTGCTCTTTTAATGTACTTCCACCATATATCAGCTTTTCCCATAAGATTATAAATAGCCATCCTGACCTTTAGTTACTTAGAGTAGTTATAAATTTGGAAGTATTTCTTCATCCCGGACAGCTAGGATTATGCTTCTCCCCCCTTCTCAGTTTCTCCATTAAAGGTTGGTGGCTTGATCTTCTTGAATTCCCCAGATATTTCTTCATAAGATTTAAAATTTCTTTAAATAGTATGGTGGTTATATTCACTATATCTTCAGACTCAGTTCTTTTACCTTTTCCCTCAGTATGAAATCTTTCCATTAAGATCTGATTTAGCTCCTCCTGAGCTCTCAGAATCCTCTCATTTTCTTTCTTAACTGATTCCATCTCTGTTTTTAATTATTTAACTGTTTTTAGTAGTTCAGATGAATTATTAGTTATATCTTCTTGTATAGCTTCTTTTTAAAGATTATTTCTTTTAGTGTAAGGAGATTCCTCATCTGCATATTCTTCCAATCTATCCATACCTGCCATTAACTCAGAAACAAAATTCTTGGTGTGTATCATTCAAAGAAAAAAAACATCATCGTATTTATTTAAATTTACTATTCCACACAAGCAAGTTGAGCTACATTTAGGCCTAGTGTTTGAACCTTGTGCTTTGATACCACATGTAATATCCCAAAACTTAGTAAAAATTTAAATTTTTTATGGTGACATAAAATGTCTAAAGTCACAGCTAAGTACTTGCTACTGGTTAGTGGAAAACGAAACAGTTTATAAAAGAACATGGGATCACTTCTTTATAAGAACCTGTACACTAAAAGGCGTAATCTTAAAAACTTGTGTTAGTCCTATTAATGACTTAGCAGATGTAATTTTATCAAAGTTAGAAAAGGACTTGCATTTTGTTGCTGCTAGATATACTGATGTTTATTTTTTGTCAAGTAGGTAAGAATTCTTCTGTGTGGTTGGGGCTTACTTAGCATTAAGCTAACTCAATTGGATTGCTAGTTCCTTATAAGTTTAGCATGTAAATGTATGATCGAGTAGGGTGTTATTCAAATTCAAGTCGAGAAGCTACTTCCCTAGTATGATTAAGATGCTAGTCTTAGAAATGTTTTAATATGCTGTTTATCTTTAAGGAGATAATGTTAATATTTTTCTGTCGTTACAACTCCATAGTTTGCATTTATAACAAACTCCATAATGACGTTTACCAGCTACATGAACATGGGTTAAAACTTTGCAAGGACAAGCACTATCCAAAGTTCCTCCAATCGACTAAATATTTTACTTTTAAAAATCTAAAGAAAACTGCTATTTCTAACATCATCTGTCAATTACTAAGTCCATCAATACACAGTTACTCTTTTCTTCATAAACCCTAATAAAATACTAACATGCCTATACTTGAAACTAGTAAACATTTTACTGAAGATAGTAAATAAATATGATAACATGAAACAATTAGAACCTGTCAATGATGAGGTGACAACAGCTTAAGGAGGCTGTTCCTCCCAACCAATTCCTTGAGAAATCTTAGACTGCACTTCCTCAGGATCCCCGAGCCTGTTTTCTGGTCCTCCTGGTAGAGTACTGGGTGAAGGATATGTCCTTAAGACCTTCTGTCACCTAACTAGTCCAATTACCTTAGTAATCCAAATCTACTCATAGCAGTTAGAACTTCATCCTGATAGCTGCAACAAGTTCAGTCTCAGTAGTTAACCCCTCAAACTCACTTTAGTAATCCCCTCCATTGAATTTCTAATGAGTAAATTCATTCACTCTTAATAATCACCTTTCAGAAATGAGTAGCCTTAGCTGTCTTCAATGGGAAATTTTATAGAAATGCCTAGGTCTTCTGGGTCAGTTTTTCACTTAATGATCCACCTGCTCCAATTCCACTTTCTTGGGGAATCATGACCACAAATATAGGGAAGTTTCCACCTACAACAGTTGGAAGTAGTTTAAGGATGCTACCACTTGTCAGTGTGTTCTCCACCCAGTCGCCTCCACCAAGTGACCAACTAACACTCTTTTAACAACTTCCCTAAGCTATTGTCTCATCATTTATTTATTTATAAATAAAATATTTTGAATTACATCAATTATTCTTGACCCCACTTGGTCATCAATTACAAACTTAGCATAAAATATAGCACAATGTTCCGCAAATAACATTAAATTGTTTTTGCAAATTGGGGCATGTGACATACACACCCCCTTAACATCGTCCTCGATGTTATTTATTCCTCATCCTCAGAGTTTCCCTGAAATAGAATTGGATATGCATCCCGCATATGACTTTCCAAATCCCAGGTGGCTTTTTCTGGACTAAGGTGCTTCGATTGCACCTTCACCTGACCAATGGTACGATTCCAAAGTGAGATCTGCCTCTGTTCGAGGATACAATCTGGTTCCACCAAAAAATCTCCTTCGGGTTCCACCCGCGCATCATTCCAATTAATAACATGAGTAGCATCATGTACATATTTTTTTAATACAGAAATGTGAAAAACATTGTGAACTCTTATATTTGGTGGTAGAGCTAACTGATATGCTACCTGTCCTATCCTGGATTGTATTTCAAAAGGACCACAATATCGAGGGGCTAGCTTGGCACAACTACCCAGCCTCAGAGAACTCTTTTTGGGTCTCACCTTAATAAAAACATGTTTGCCTACCTAGAACACCTTTGGAGTTCGTTTAAGGTCTGCTTGAGTTTTCTGTCGATCTTGCACAATTTTCAAATTACCTTGTACCTGTTTTACAATTAACTCCATTTCTTTCAATAATTCAGGTCCTAATACTAACCTATCCACTGATTACTCCAAGAGATGGGATATTGCATTTCCTTCCATACAGAATCTCAAAAGGACTATACCTAGCTGAATTGATAATGATTATTGTAAGCAAATTCTACCAGGTATAAATAATCTTTCCACTTACCTGGCTGCTCCTTTATGTACATTCTGAGTAGATCCTCCAATACCTGATTTACTCTTTCATTCTGTCCATCAGTTTGAGGATGGAAAGAGGTACTAAAGTTTAACATTGTATTTAAACCTTTAAACAAAGATTTCCAAAATTTACCTATAAATTTAGTTTCTCGATCTGAAATTATCACCTTCGGTATTCCATGCAACCAATAAATTTGTTTTAAGAAAATATCAGCGATATTTGCAGCTTTATAAGTAGTTTTTACAGGTATAAAATGGGCTGTTTTACTCAAATTTTCAACCACTACCATTATTGAGTCATTTAAGTTCTGATTTCTAGGTAATCCTGTAACAAAATCAAGGCTAATTATCTCCCATTTCCAGCTAGGAATAGGCAATGGCTGAAGTAGCCCAGCTGGATGGTGATGTTCAATTTTTACTTGCTGACATTTGAAGCATGTAGCAATATATTCTGCTAGTTCATTTTTCATGTTTGGCGAGAAATAATTCTTTCTTAGCATGGTTATAGTTTTCTGATAACCTGGATGCCCTGAATAAGGAGTTTTATGAATTTTGTTTAAAATTAACAGCTTAATCTTAGGTACATTAGGTATGTATAATCTATCTTTATACAGTAATAATCCTTTTTCATTCAAGTTGTACCCTGTACTTAGACTTTCTATTAAATTATCTTTTACTTTTGCTTGTAATTTTTGATAATTTTCATCTTGTTCTATTCCAGCTTCAGGTTGTTCTTCTAAGTATGTTCTATAAATGATGATGGCTGCTGTAAAATTCTGCTTTGCATTTCTACTTAATGCATAACAACTTTATTCTCCTTTCCTTTAATGTGTTGAATTTCAAAATCGTATTCACTTAGAAAATCTAGCCACCTAGCTTGCCTAGTATTCAAGTTAGGTTGATCTAACAGGTATTTTAATTCTTTATTAACTGTCATTAATATAAAATTCCTTCCAATTAAATGATGACACCACATCTTTAAGGCATGTATGATAGCATCTAATTCTAAGTTATAGGTTGCATAATTTTTCTCATGAATCTTTAGCTTCCTAGACTCATAGGCAATGACGTGTCCTTCCTGAGTTAATACTCCACTTAAATCGTCATTGCATGTGTCAGTACATACTATAAAATATTTATTAGGGTCAGCAATTCATAGAATTGGTGCGGTGGTTAATAATGTTTTTAACTTTTTAAAACTGTCTTCGCACTTCTAATTCCAATCAAATTTCTTCCCCTTTTTTTGCAAAGAGGTTATAGGATTTGCAATTCTGGAAAAGCCTTCGATGAATCTATGGTAATAACCAGTAATCCCCATGAATGATCGGACGTTAGTTACATCTTTTGGGACTCGCCAATCTTCAATTTCCTTTATCTTTTCAAGGTCAACATAAATTCCTTCTTTAGTCACCACATGACCTAAATATTGGATTTTATCTTTAAAGAAGTCAGATTTACTAAAATTTACAAAAACTTGATGCTCTCATAACTCTTGCAAGACAATTTTTAAGTGTTCTTTATGTTTCTCTTCAGATTTTGAGTAAATTAAGATATCGTCAAAAAATACAACCACAAATTTATCTAGATATTTGTGCATTACATTATTCATCAAACTCATAAAAATAGTTGGAGCATTATTAATCCCGAAGGGCATAACGACAAACTCATAATGTCCATATCAAGTTCTAAAGGTTGTTTTAAAGATGTCTTCATCTTTGATTCGGACCTGGTGGTATCCAGACCGTAAATCAATCTTTGAAAACACTGTGTCTCCACGTAGCTGATCAAACAAATCATCTATGCGAGGTAACTGGTATCCGTTCTTGATAGTCATTTTATTTAATTGACGATAACCTATACATAGTCGTAGAGTTCCATCCTTCTTCTTAACAAATATGACAGGTTCCCCCCAAGGAGACACACTGGGTCTAATGTAATTCTTATCAATAAGTTCTTTTAATTGTGTATTAAGTTCATTTCATTCTAGTATATTCATCCAATAAGGGGATTTTGAGGTGGGCACTACACCAGGTACTAGCTCAATTGTAAAATCTAATTCTCGTTTCGGAGGTAGTCCCAAAATTTCTTCTGGAAATACATCTGAATATTCCCTTAGAATCAAAATATATTCCAATTTTAATTTATCTAAGTTGTTAATGTTTTCTTCATTGATTACTGTTACTGCATAAACTTTACAGCCTTTCCTAACAACTCTCTTAAGCTGCAAAGCATAAATCTGCCTTACGGCTGTTTTCCTAGGGATTCCCCTTACATTTTTTTAACTTTCCATCATTATTTATGCAAGTAAAGGTTTTATCAAAACAATTCAATACCACCCTATGCCGCTCTAACCAATCCATACTAATTAACATATCATATGAACCTAAAGGTAGCAAATTGAGCTTAACAAAAGTTTCAAATTGATCCACAGTTACTGCACAATTCTTAGCAAAACTAATTACCTTTCTCTTTACACCAGTAGCTAATTGAAATAACCAAGAACTTGCAAACTTTTCAACTGGAATTTTACACTTTTCTACTAATTTAGGAGAAATATAGATTAAACTAGCTCTTAGATCAATTAAAATAGATATAGGTATTTGATTTATCTTACCTTCCACTTCTACCATGGAAGTTTGATAATCTGCTTGCCGATTCTTTAATGATGCATTGATCCTGGGCATTGTCCTTGCTAGATCACAAACAGTCATCTCCTCCTGTATTGTGTGTATGTTACTAAAATTATTCTTTCGATTGGGGTAGACCAATGCGTAATGCGGACCATTGCATTTCCAACACTTTATGGGTTCCTTCCGTTCAAAGTTCTTTGTATAGTTACTGTGGTTGTTAGTAGATTCTTTATTCCTTTGATTATTCGAATTGGTCTGTGAATTACTTTTGTTCCCTTGGAAATTCTTACTAGGAAAATTTATAGTGTTATTATTCTTAGAATTTTGATTAGGCACAAACTCTTTATTTTTCTGTTCAAAGTTATTATTTCTTTTGGCCTTCCACTTGGCCATGCTCTCTTTTTTACAATTCTGTTCATAATAGAAATTCAGTTTTCTCATTGCTTCTTCTAATGTTTTCAGATTGTCATACTCAATTCTGTCCTTTATATGATAAGGTAAATAGCTGAGAAACTGATGTACCTTAGGTTTCTTGTCCACAATATATGGCACATACCTGAGCAGACTTAAGAATTTACTATTCAGTTCTTTCATATTCATTGTACCCAGTTTTAGCTCGTAGAATTTCTTAGCCCTTTCCTCATAGTAGTGTTCAGATAAAAATTTCTTTTTGAAATATTTCTCAAATGTACTCCAATTTATGTTTTTCTCCCTTATACCTTTTACTCTTTTTAAGTCCTTCCACCATATATCAGCTTTTCCTGTAAGATTATAAATAGCCATCCTAGCCTTCAGTTGATTAGAGTAGTTATAAATTTGGAAGTATTTCTTCATCCCAGACAACCAAGATTATGCTTCTTCCCCCTTCTCAGTTTCTCCATTAAAGGTTGGTGGCTTGATCTTCTTGAATTCTCCAGAGATTTCTTCATAAGGTTTAAACTTTATTTTCCTAGTATGGTGGTTATCTTCACTACTGTCACTAGTATGATGAGAGTTTTGTTTATGTAAATCGCCATATACTTCAGAATATGAGCTACTTTCATTTTTAACTTGTTCAGTCTTTTGATCTTGATGCTGATAACCTATATCTTCAGATTCAGTTCTTTTACCTTTTCCCTTAGTATGAAATCTTTCCATTAAGATCTGATTTAGCTCCTCCTGATCTCTCAAAATCCTCTCATTTTCTTTCTTAATTGATTCCATCTTTTTTTTAAATTCTTTAAGTGTTTGTAGTAGTTGGGATGAATTATTAGTTATATCTTCTTATATAGGTTCTTTTTGAAGATTATTTCGTTCAGTGTAAGGATATTCCTCATCCACATATTCTTCTAATCTATCCATACCTGTCATTAACTCAGAAACAAAATTCTTTGTATGTATCATTCAAAGAAAACAACATTAGCGTATTTATTTAAATTTACTATTCCACACAAGCAAGTTGAGCTACATTCAGGCCTAGTGTTTGAACCTTGTGATTTGATACCACATGTAATATCCCAAAAATTCGTAAAAAATTAAAATTTTCAATTGACATAAAATGTCTAAAGTCGCAGCTAAGTACCTGCTAATGGTTAGTAGAAAATGAAACAGTTTATAAAAGAACATGGGATTTCTTCTTTATAAGAACCTGTACACTAAAAGGTGTAATCTTAAAAACTTGTGTTAGTGCTATTAATGACTTAGCAGCTGTAATTTTATCAGAGTTAGAAAAGGACTTGCATTTTGTTGCTGCTAGATATACTGATGTTTATTTTTTTTCAAGTAGGTAAGAATTCTTCTGTGTGGTCGGGGCTTACTTAGCGTTTAGCTAACTCAATTGGATTTTTGGTTCCTTACACGTCTAGCAGGTAAATGTATGATCCAGGAGGGTGTTATTTAAATTCAAGTCGAGAAGCTAATTCCCTAGCATGATTAAGATGCTAGTCTTAGAAATGTTTTAATATGTTGTTTATCTTCAAGGAGGTAATGTTAATATTTTTCTGTCCTTACAACTCCATAGTTTGCATTTATAACAAACTCGATAATGACATTTACCAGCTACATGAACATGGGTTAAAACTTTGCAAGGAAAAGCACTATCTAAAGTTTCTCCAATCGACTGAATATTTTCCTTTTAAAAATCTAAAGAACACTGCTATTTCTAACATCATCTGTCAATTACTAAGTCCATCAATACACAGTTACTCTTTTCTTCATAAACCCTAATAAAATACTAACATGCCTATATTTGAAACTAGTAAACATTTTACTAAAGACAATAAATAAATATAATAACATGAAACAATTAGAACCTGTCAATGATGAGATAACGGCATCTTAAGGAGTCTGTTCCTCCCAACCAATTCCTAGAGAAAGCTTAGACTGCACTTCCTCGGGACCCCCGAGCCTGTTTCCTGGTCCTACTGGTAGAGTACTGGGTGAAGGATATGTCCTTAATACCTTCTGTCACCTAACTGGTCCAATTACCTCAGTAATCCAAATCTACTCATAGTAGTAAGAAATTCAACATAATAGCTGCAACAAGTTCAGTCTCAGCAGTTAACCCCTCAAAATCACTTCAGTAATCCCATCCATTGAATTTCTCATGAGTAAATTCATTCACTCTAAATGATCACCTCTCAGAAATGAGTAGCCTCAGTTGTCTTCAATGGGAAATTTTATAGAAATGCCTAGGTATTCTGGGTCATTTTTTCACTTAATGAGCCACCTACTCTAATTCCACTTTCTTGGGGGATCATGACCACAAATATAGGGAAGTTGCAACCTATAATAGTTGGAAGTAGTTTGAGGATGCTGCCACTTGTCAGTGTACTCTCCACCTAGTCTCCTCCACCAAGTGACCCGTTAACACTCTTTTAACAGTTTCCCTAAGCTGTTGTCTCATCATTTATTTATTTACAAATAAAATATTCTGAATTACATTAATTATTCTTGACCCCACTTGGTCATTAATTACAAACTTAGCATAAAATATAATACATTGTTCCTCAAATAACCTTAAATTGTTTTTGTGAACTGGGGCATGTGACATACACACCCCTTTAATTTATAACATCGTCCTCAATGTTATTTATTCCTCATCCTCATAGCTCACCTGAAATAGAATTGGATATGCATCCCGCATATGACTTTCCAATTCCTAGGTGGCTTCTTCTGGACTAAGGTGCTTCCATTGCACCTTCACCTGACCAATGGCATGATTTCAAAGCGATATCTCCCTCCATTGGAGGATACAATCCGGTTCCACCAAAAAATCTCCTTCGGGTTCCACTTGCACATCATTCCAATTAATAACATGAGTAGCATCATGTACATATTTTTTTAATACAGAAATGTGAAAAACATTTTGAACTCTTAGATTTGGTGGTAGAGCTAACTGATATGCTACCTGTCCTATCCTGGACAGTATTTCAAAAGGACCACAATATCGAGCGGCTAGCTTGGCACAACTACCCAGCCTCAGAGAACTCTTTTTGGGTCTCACCTTAATAAAAACACGTTCTCCTACCTGGAACTCCTTTGGAGTTCGCTTAAGGTCTCCTTCACTTTTCTGTAGATCTTGCGCAATTTTAAAATTACCTTGTACCCGTTTTACAATTAAATCCATTTCTTTCAATAATTTAGGTCCTAATACTAACCTGCCCACTGGATTATTCCAAGAGATGGGAGTATTGCATTTCCTTCCATACAGAATCTCAAAAGGACTATACCTAGCTGAAGCTTGATAATGATTATTGTAAGCAAATTCTACCAGGTGTAAATAATCTTCCCACTTACCTCGCTGCTCCTTTACGTACATTCTGAGTTGATCCTCCAATACCCGATTTACTCTTTTAGTGTGTCCATTAGTTTGAGTATGGAAAGAGGTACTAAATTTTAACGTTGTATTTAATCCTTTAAACAAATATTTCTAAAAATTACCTGTAAATTTAGGGTCTCAGTCTGAAATTATCACCTTCGGTATTCCATGCAACCAAAAAATTTGTTTTAAGAAAATATCAGCAATATTTGTAGCTTTATAAGGAGTTTTTACAGCTATAAAATGGGATTCTTTACTCAATTTGTCAACCACTACCATTATTGAGTCATTTAAGTTCTGATTTCTAGGTAATCCTGTAACAAAATCAAGGCTAATTATCTCCTATTTCTAGCTAGGAATAGGCAATGGCTGAAGTATCCCAGCTGGATGCTGATGTTCAGTTTTTACTTGCTGACATTCGAAGCATCTAGCAATATATTCTGCTAGTTAATTTTCATGTTTGGCAAAAAATAATCCTTTCTTAGCATGGTTATAGTTTTCTGATAGCCCAGATGCCCTGAATAAGGAGTTGTATGAATTTCATTTAAAATTAACAACTTAATCTTAGGTACATTAGGTACGTATAATTTGTCTTTATACAGGAATAATCCTTTTTCATTCAAGTTGTACCTTGTACTTAGACTTTCTATTAAATTCTCTTTTACTTTTGCTTGTAATTTTCGATAATTTTCATCTTGTTCTATTCTAGCTTCAAGTTGTTCTTCCAAGTCTGTTGTATAAGTGTTGATGGCTGTTGTAAAATTCAGCTTTGTATTTCTACTTAATGCATCATCAACCTTATTCTCCTTTCCTTTAATGTGTTGAATTTCAAAATCGTATTCACTTAGAAAAGCTAGCCACCTAGCTTGCCTAGCATTCAAGTTAGGTTGATCTAACAAGTATTTCAATCCTTTATTATCTGTCATTAATAGAAATTAGAGGAAATTTACGGTCTGAAATGGGTCTTATAAGAAAACGTGCCAACAATAAATTTTGTGAGTTTGAATTCAAGAACCAATAGAATTTCAATAAAATGAGTCAACCGTAATGGTTGAATTTACATATTTGTCATAAAAGAAAACTACTTTTTTGTTCGTATTTTCAACATATCTCCCTATGATTTTACTCAAATTTCAAGTGGAAGAGATTTTTGGATGTGTAATTTAACTCTGCATCCAACGGGTACTCACACTGCACACTTTTGACGGACCCCACTACCCCAAAAACAAGAAATACCTGAAAAAACGTGATGATGACAACATCATCATGTTGTTTCAGGTATTTCTTGTTTTTCGGGTAGAGGGGCCTGTCAAAAGTATGTAGTGTGGGTACTCATTGGATGTAGAATTAAATTTCGTATCCAACAAGCTCTCCTACTCAGAATTGGAGTTAAAACACAGGGAGATATGTCAAAAATATAAACATAAAAAGTAGTTTTTTTCATTCTTCCTCCAAAATTAATAACTATTATTTTATTATTTTAACTATTATTTTATTACTTTAACTATTATTTTATTATTTTCTTTAGGAGGCCCATTTTATACCTCAAATTTCCTCTAATGACTTCATTCCAATTAAATGATGACGCCACATCTTTAAGGCATGTATGAGAGTAGCTAATTCTAAGTCATAGGTTGCATAATTTTTTTCATGAATCTTTAGCTTCCTGGACTCATAGGCAATGACGTGTCTTTCCCGAGTTAATACTCCACCTATACCGTCATTGCATGCATCAGTACATACTATAAAATATTTATTAGGGTCAACAATTCTTAGAATTGGTGTGGTGGTTAATAATGCTTTTAACTTTTTAAAACTGTCTTCGCACTTCTGATTCCAATCAAATTTCTTCCCCTTTTTTTGCAAAGAGGTTATAGGATTTGCAATTTTGGAAAACCCTTCGATGAATCTATGGTAATAACCAGTAATCCCCATGAATGATCGGACAACAGTTACATCTTTTGGGACTAGCCAATCTTCAATTGCCTTTATCTTTTTGGGGTCAACATAAATTTTTTCTTTAGTCACCACATGACCTAAATACTAGATTTTATCTTTAAAGAAGTCACATTTACTAAATTTTGCTAAAATTTGATGCTCTCATAACTCTTGCAAGACAATTTTTAAGTGTTCTTTATGTTCCTCTTCAGATTTTGAGTAAATTAAGATGTTGTCAATAAATACGACCACAAATTTATCCAGATATTTGTGCATTACATTATTCATCAGACACATAAAAACAACTGGAGTATTAGTAAGCCCAAAAGGCATAACGACAAACTCGTAATGTCCATATCGAGTTCTAAAGGCTATTTTAAAGATGTCTTCATCTTTTATTCAGACCTGGTGTCTCTCCCTGGGGAGCACCAGTCTTGTTTGTGAAAAAGAAACAAGGTACATGAAGAATATGTATAGATTATCGACAGTTAAATGAGATGACTATTAAGAACTGATACCCACTCCCCCAGATAGAAGATATATTCAATCAATTTCATGGAGCAACTATCTTTTCGAAGAAATACTTAAGGGATAGTTATCATCAAGTATGAATAAAAGACGAGGATATCTTTAAAACAACATTTAGGACCCGCTACAGTCACTTTGAGTTTGTCATAATTCCTTTTGGGTTGACAACGCACATGCTGTATTCATGTGTTTAATGAATAGTATCTTAAGCAACTACCTAGATAAGTTTGTGGTTGTCTTCATCGATGACATACTAATCTACTCTAAAAATGAATAAGAACATGAATAACATTTAAGGATAGCTTTGTAAGTACTAAGAGAACAACAACTTTATGCAAAATTCAGTAAAGATAATATTCAATGATTTCTTTAAAGATAATATTCAGTACCTCGAAAACGTAGTGTCCAAGGATGGAATCTCAGTCGATCCAGACAAAGTGAAGGCCATCATGGAATGGCTGGTTCCTAAGAACGTATCTTACATCAGATCATTTATGGGAATTACTAGATACTACTGGAAGTTCATATAAGGCTTCTCTAATATTTCCTACCCCGTCACTTCTTTACAAAAGAAAGGTAAAAAGTTTGAATGGACTTAAAAATGCATGAAAATATTTAACAAACTAAAACACATATTAACTACCACCACGATCTTAAAGATTGCTGATCTATTCAAGGATTTTGTCATATGTATCGACACTTGCAATGAAGGGCTAATCAGAGTTTTATTACAAGGAAATTATGTTGTGGCATACAAATCTAGGGAATTCAAAGAACATGAGAAAAACTATGCAACATATGGTTTAGAACTTGCATATATAATTCACGCCTTAAAAATGTGGTGACATTACTTAATTGGAAGGATTTTTTTACTTATGTCAAATAGCGTAAGTCTTAAATATTTATTTGACCAACATAATTTCAAGGCAAGACAGGCTAGATGGTTGTCCTTTTTAAGCGAATATGATTTCAAAATCAAACATATAAAAGGAAAAGAAAATAAAGTGGCAGATGCTTTAAGGGGTCATGCAAATTTACTGTTTGCAAGCAGTAGCTATGAATTTGATCTAGGAAATCACATTTTAAGTGCTGAAAATTATGATAGGGAATTTCATATTTTAAAGGAAAGGACTGTTAAAAATAAACAAAATCAAGTAAAAATGGATTTCAGTCTAAACAAACAAGGACTGTTGTTGCATAAACATAGGCTATACATACCCAACATAATAAAAATTAAGCTTACAGTCATGGATGAACTACATAAAAGATCGTATTCAAGGAATCCTGGATACTAGAAAATGATCACTATGATAAAAAAGATTTCTTTTAGCCAAACATGAAGAAAGAAGTGGTAGAATACTTAGCTAGTTGTCTTAAATGTCAGCAAGTTAAGACAAAACATCAAAATTCAGCAGGATTGTTGTAGCCACTACCCATTCTGGAATGGAAGTGGGAAACAATTAGCATGGAATTCATCATCGACCTACCAAAGAATTTCAGACAACATGATTCCATCATGGTTGTAGTTGACAAATTAAGCCTGCTCATTTTATTCATGTTAAATCTACCTATAAAGTTATTAACATTGCAGATATTTTCATGAAAGAAATATTCAGACTACATGGTGTACCGAAAGTGATAGTCTCAGATAGAGACACAAAATTTACAGGTAACTTCTGAAAAGACTTATTTAAAGGTTTGGGCACACACTTAAATTTTAGTACTGCATATCATCCACAAATGGATGGATAGATTGAAATTGTAAATGAAGTATTAGAGAACATGCTAAGGATGTATGTCATGGACAAAGCAGGTAAATGGGAATATTACCTACACTTAGTAGAGTTTGCATATAATAATAATTTTCAAGTTTCTGCAGGTATGAGTCCGTTTGAAATATTATATGGGCGTAAGTGTAACACTCCAATTTCATGGAGCAACACAATTGAAAAATTAAGGTTAGGACCTGATTTATTAAAAGATATGGAACTAACCGTGAAACAAGTACAACAAAATTTAAAGGCTTCCCAAGACAGGTAGAAAAGTTATGTTGATTTAAAAAAGGCTCCTGGAGAGTTCTAGGTGGGTGATCATGTGTATATGAAGGTAAATCCAAAGAAAAGTTCATTGAGACTGGGCAAGTATTCAAAATTGGCACCCAGATATTGCGGTCCATTTGAAAATTTTTCTAAAGTAGGTTTGGTCGCGTACCAGTTATCCCTACCAACCAATATTAAAGTACATAATGTGTTTCACGTTTCTATATTGAAAAGATATATTGATGATGTTTCTCATGTGATTTCTTGGAATGTAATCCAGGTGGAACCCAAAGGAGAGTTCTAGGTGGGACCGGAGCATATTCTAGAGAGGAGAGAACTTTTACTCCAGAATCGTACCATCGAACAAGTCAAGGTGCAATAGAAGAACCTTAGTCTAGAAAAAGCTACTTGGGAGATGGAAAGTAATATCCAGGAGGCATATATAGACTTATTCCAAGAGGCTGAAATTGAAAAATAAAAATAAAAGTTAAATGCCGAGGACAGTGTTATATTTTAAGAGGAGGTGTATGTAACACCCCCTGAATTAATAATTGTTATTAATTTTGCTAGAAAATACTTTGATTATTAATTTATTATTTTTGACAGGAAGTCTAGAATAAAACATTTTGTAATAAAAACATTTTTATTTAATAAAATATGTTGAGGGGGACAAAAGTGGATGTAGATATTGAAGAGTGTTTACTGACTCAGAATAGGAAAAAGACAAGTGGAAGAAACCAATGAGTGACAACTCAAGATGCAGGAGGCATCATCCCCAAAAATTAGGTCAACACATTTAGTTGAGTGCTAAAGAGAAGGAGGCTCATAAATGACCAAGTCTTAGGAAAAATATTATATATTATCATTTCCATGAGCAGTAGGAGGCTAGCATTGGACAAGAATTAACATATGTGAAATGCAAGAGATGGCGCATTGAAATATTTTTCTCTTGTAGTTCAGCGAACAGGCTTAAGGGTTCTGGAGCAAGTAGTTTGGATGCTTTGGGAGTTAGTTGGGAGGAACAACTTCTCCACTTTTGTTTTTCGAGCATTGGTGCCAGGTTCGTATTTTGTGCTTATGATTGGTTTTAGTTACTATAGAATGTGTGTTTTAATGTTGAATCACAGCTATAAGTTTAGGAGAAATGTTTATGCATCTATGTTTTCTGTAATATATCAGATATGTATAATGTTAGAATATTGCTTAACACATATAGGATAAGGCATCCATACCCGCATTAAGGATTGCTAGAAATGTTATTACTGTAGTAATTCATAATTCATTTTGAGCATAATTATTTAGATCTGGTTGTTGTTGACCTGTTATGGTTTCAAATTCAATACTCGTTCTTTAAATTATTTACATGTTTGTGAATTATTCCTGTTAAATTAATCTCATAATTATTAGGATATTTAGACACTTAGGAGTTAGTTAAGATCAACATGTGTAATATATCCGTTAGGTAAAGTGTGCTTCTTTAGTATGCATTTGTAAATATTCTAATCTGATGGTCATGATATGTTCTAGACATAAAGTGATCTGACGGTTCAACTTCTCTTAGATCATGCCTACCCTTGATCCGTGGCTTAACACCTGATTGGTCCATGATATCTATTTAAAGAGCATGGAGGGTCCTTGGCTAGTTGATCGATTATGAGAAGCTCATTTGTAACTTTCTTTCCTTTGCATAATAAATTGCTCCAAGTAGCTATTTGGCTGGGGCAGTGGACTGTTTCCCTCTCAAGGGTTTTAACCATGTCAAAATATTGGTGTGTTGATCTGTGATTGTTATACCAAAATCCTGTCACCATCATGTGATAAGGCATTTGACATACCTACTTGCCCTGAATCCCAGCTTCTTGGAGTGGAAACTAAATGGTTTTTCATCAATTTGTCATACAAATTCCCAGCACGGTGCATGCCCCATTATCCAAGAGCGGTACCCCTACTCGCACCGCCCATCATCTGTGTTCCATAAGCGGTGCCACCACCTATTACCCTAGGTCCATAGACGGTTATTACTAGAGCCGCTTTGTCATAGAAGGAGAAGTGCGGTACCCTAGGTAAAAAGGAAAAAATAGAAGTTTCTCAAGGCTTCTAGATGATAAGCCTCGTGTACTACCTTATCCCTACTGTTGTGGGTTGGTTGAGCTTGAGATCTCTCTTCCTAGGATCTTAGAGGCCACCTCACCCACTAATTTCTCAACCATATCTATCCATTAAAGCCCTATAAATATAAGCTCATAGCCATGGTTGAGGGGAGAACATTGAAGGTATTGTTATGCTGTTGGATTGATTATTGGCCCAAGATCATTTGGAGAGAGCATAGAGAGCTAGAGTCGTAGCTTTTGGGGATGAAGAGCTGGTTTCATGGAGATGCATGTCAACACTAAGGCTTGGTTGTAAACTTTTTCATATTTCTAATGCAAGTAGATTTTCTGTCCCATATATATTGTTGATGTTTGATTTTAGATATATATTGCTAGATTCCTTAGTCACTAGCATAGATTAGTAGATCATATTCTGGTTGCTTTGATTTGTTTCATGTTGAGCTTGATTGCAGGTACATAGGTGAACTATCAAAGCCTTGTATTCCAAATATCTAGAAGGTATAGGGAGAGTTATCAGCCTCTGTGATCTATTTGTTCTGGATCTGAACCATTCAGACCAGTGGAACACCTTGCTGTCCGCAGGAGGTGAAATATTCTAGCTAACAAATATGGCGACTCTGCTGGGAATTTGTATTTAGTTGTTTTGATCTTCCTCAGTCTGCAATTCTTGTCCGAATACAGGATCCATTTTCTTCAACTCTTTTCAGTCAGATCCACTTTTTGATTTGTATTATTTGGGTTTGAAATTTCCAAATCTGTTTAGATCTGAGTCATTTCGATTTTTTATGCTCTGTTACCACATTCAATTCGACAGTATTTGCCTTGATCTAGTATTTTCTGATCTGATCCACTATTCTCTTTTTTGTTTTGGCCATCTATAGGGAATCGCGTCCATGCTTTGTACGAGGAGCGGTGCCACCTCTTGAACATAGTGAGCAGTAAGCGGTGCCACCACCTGTATCTAGTTTGCAAGGAGCGGTGCTATCTTGGAAACACTCTGTCAACACCTACGAAGTGCAGTGCCAGGTAGGCATTAGTCCAAAACTCTTTTTACTCATTTTTCTTTGTAAAAATTTGGAATTGTGATTGCTTTTAGTTCTATTATCAGGCTTGTGTTATTGAATTTGATGTGTGTGGCTTGCTGCTTTGATGGTTTAAGATTGATTTGAGTGGAATTTCAAAAGTTTATTTAGTCTTTTTGATTGTTCATCTGCTTCTTGCTTGTTGGTTGTGCTTAAAGAAGGATTTCTTGTTTTCTGAAAGTTAGGGTGCTCATTGAAGTCTCTTTTTGTTGCATATGCTGAAAGAAGAACACTAGATTAGCTTCTAGATTTCATTTCTTGCTTGCATGGTAAACATTTTTTTCTTTCCTTCAAAAAAGAAAAGTTTTGCTTGAGATTAGGACATCATATTTAAGCATTGGATTTGGGCTTTCTAATTGGCTTTACAAGCTTTTAGGACCTTTATGATCTTTCGTCTCTCATGCATATAGGACTATCTCAATCAAAATAATGAAAAAATGGTAGTTTTAAGTTAGATTTGCTTATGTTTTTGAGAAATTTGAAAATTTAGAGTGCATTGGCATATAGGTGTGCTTGGTGTTGTTCTTTTAGGAAAAGAGGTTCTCACCCTTCTCATGTTGCTTTCGAAAAGAAGAATTTGGTTTGTAAAACTGTTTTCTTGTCTTTGATTTGTTGTTCATGACTGTTGATTGAAATGATTTTTGGTTTTGAAACAAAAATAAAAACACTCTCTTCCCTCCTGTAAGTAGGCATATTGAATGGTAAAGTGAACATTTGCACAAGCATATTGCATGGTTTTACTTTCTTGTCAAAACATCATGCATTCAACTAACCATACAAGTTAAAATTAATGGTAATTATAGGTTAAAATTTACGTAGTAACTTGAGTGATAGGTTAGAGATGTGTTCGGGCATCGTAAAATGTAGGAACTGTCGTTATTTTGTTAGCATTACATTCCGGGACTCGCGCGGTTCTTCCACGTACCATCGGTATATCAAACGGCCTTTCACGTACCCTTGAGGTATATAGAAAGGTACTTCATGTACCCAATTGTATAACGGAAGGCCCCTTGTGTATGGTTATGCATTAGACATCACTACTACCGATTTGAGCTCCCATGTACCTTGAGTATATCAGGAGACCCCACTAGGGTACCTTATCTATCTGAGAAAAGCCCTTTGGCTGTCTTGTTTGGAGCCATACACCAAAAATAGAATTTGGGGAGATTACCACACACATACCCTCAAGGTATATCATGAGTGGTACCTTCTTGACAATCCTAGATAGAGACCTGACTTTTGAACTCCTCCTGTCATTTTAAGTCTGCTTGTTTTGACCTATAGTTTGAGTAGGGAAGTCTTTTGGTGTGTTTTTTCTAGATTTTCAGACCCTAGGTTAGATAGGAACTATACAAACAGGCTGAGTTAAAACAGTCTAGAAGACTACAAGGCTTGCCACCTGATTTTATTCCTATTTTAGGAGAGAATCCTATGGAAGTTATCGACCAAGGAGCTGCTACCACCTCCCAAGTGGGAGATAATGTGGTGGTGGAAAGTGGAGTACCATATTATTCACACTCGCCTCCCTTGGTCCAGCAGCCTTCCTAAGAAGATTCATCATTTCATTCTCCCATGGAAGGACATGTTGATGATGTTGCTCATTTGGATTTTGGTCCTGATGCTGCATTTTGGGAAACCCTTGTAGGTCAAGCCATTACTTCATTTGGAACCCATGCAATCTCTTCTGACTTGGAAGAAGAACACAGGCAATACCGTGCTACTATCCTCCATGCATAGGAGATTGATAAGAAGATAGATAACATCTTAGATCCATCACTACTAAGATCCACATCTGTTCCTAGGGGATATCATTCACTCACCAAATCTATGAGACCCATCGAACCAATTATAGATCGTCCGTTGACACCCCACAACCCAGTTCAAATTTCCACCCCTCTCACCTCTTATGTTATGTCTATTCCAAATCCTCCCATGTCTTTTGCATCTAGGGCCCAGCCCTTAATTCCTGTTTCTTCAGTACCTTTGAATGTCGGGGGGCAACCCCGGGCATGACCTATGTTATCTAATACCGGAGTTGTACCTAGTCAAGGGCAGACCTCTAACATAAACAAATCTACAGTTTTTGTCCCTCCCACCCACACCAATGTGGTAAATCCCCCATCTAGTTCAGGTTAGCCCTCGGTGGCACAACTTGTTACCGTTCAGTATTCTAGTGGTTATGGTTATTAGATACCTATAAGTAATCATCCATCTAATCCTACAGGAACAACTCATGCTGGAATTCCATACCCTAGTAACACTTTTATGGCATGGGGGAAAACCAACTGGTCTTACATGCCAGCCATGGGAGGGATACCTATACATACTGCGGGAGGTGAGGGAGGACCTCATGGTCCTGGAGGATCTGGAAACTTTCCTCCTTATGGTCCTAGGGGTCCTAGGGGTCTTGGGGATTTGGTGGCTTTCCTCCTTATGGCTCTAGAGGGTTTGGTGGCCCTCCACCTAGTGGTTTCGGTGGCTCTGAAGGTTTTCCACCTTTTGGAGGATCCAGAGGGTTTGGTGGTCCTGGTGGTCTCGATGGTCCTGGTGGCTCTAGGGGTCCTCCTCCTGGAGGCCCTGGTGTTCCTAGTGGTCCTAATTCCGGTGGATCTTCTGGTGGTTCTTCCTCATAGCAACCTGTTTATCAGTCTACCTATGGCCGTACTGGTAATTATATGCCATATCAATATTACCAGTATGTGAAACCAAATAGACAGTTACCTTTCCTATCAACTTTGGACTTGCATGATTTGTCCAAGTTGATTAATGATCCCATTCGACAAAATCCCTCGTGGCCTCCCATTCCGGTAAAGTTACCATCGGATATTTCGAAATTTGATGGGAAGCAGGGTGAATATCCGCGGAACCATGTTATGAATTTTCATTTGTGGTGTTCCTTGAACTCCCCAATGGATGATTCCGTTCGATTATGGCTCTTTCAGCAAACTTTTACCGGTACGGTCGCGAAGTGGTACATTGAACTCCCACAACATTCGTTTGTGGATTTTGGCTCGTTGGCAACTGTATTTCTTACACACTTGCAACTCCCTATCCATTATGAAACGGGTAGTGAACTTTTAACTTCTCTGTGACAGAACACCTCCACCCACATTTCTGATCATATTCATGAGTGGAGAAGGTGAAGAAGGCTTATTAAGGCCCCTATTCTGGATCAGTTGTTAGCTGATTGGTTCACTAAGTCCTTGTTGCCTCCTATTGCCTGAGATGTGGCCATGGGCGGTGCTGTTACCGAAGATATTAGTCAGGCTCAGTACCTAAACTTGGTATATTCCCAGTCTGAGACTCTTTATGACCTGATTCCTCAAGCTCCTCACCCCAGCACTGACCCTGCCAAGCCACCAATAGAAGTACCTGTTGATGGGATTGTTGGTTCAATCTAGTCCCCATCCACAGTGAAGCCTACCAAGCAAACCCAAACTGCTACTCCTTTAACTCCGAAGGTTTCTGCCGAGGTCAATTCTATTTAGAGTACTCAAACCTCAGGTAATAAAAATAAAGGTAAAAATCGAAATAAAAAACCTGGAAACCAACCGGAGACCCCACGATCAACCAATAATGACAACGACAAAGGGAAAAGGAAGGCTAAATATCCTTGTCTGTTATGCGATGGTGACCACTTTTCAAAGGAGTGTCCCTGTCAGGACGAAATCTCCCAGTTTTTGAAGTCTAATCCCGCACCTGCAGTACTTACGGATCCCTTTCCCTCTCGACAACAACTGGTAGACCACATGTCTAATCAGGGTAACTCTAGTTCATCGAAAGAAATTCGTTTGATGTCCTCAGATACCATCCATCTACAAACTCGAAGCCAAAATTATGATAAACCCGCAGATAAGAAAGAAGATCAATCTTCTTCAAGGAAAGCTCCCTCTACTAGTTCTCTGGAATCCTCGTCTACTGTTCCCTTGTCTATTGAGAAACCTACTCTCAACATGATTTTGTGCCCACCAAAGAGTACTCTTCGGAAGGCTGTCTTCAACCCCAATGCCCGAGCTGCTCAATTCTATAATGTAGTTGAAGATCTTGCTCAGTCACCTTGTGTGATGTCTACCTTAGAAGTACTCCAAATTTTCCCCAAATAACGCAAGAACTTGTTAACAGCTTTAGGAGCTTTAGACCTGGATAACACTAACTTGATTCATTTCAATGTTGAGAACTATAAACCTAGATTACCGCATAAACTTGCTTTTTAGATCATTACGAAAGTAGTGGGAAAGAAAGTCTTTCGAATGGTCCTAGATGAAGGAGCTTCGACCTCAGTGTTATCTCTAACTTGTTGGAAAGCTCTTGGCTCTCCTGAGCTTGTTACATCACCTATGACCCTTAAAGCCTTTGATGGACGATGTTTCCAACCCCATGGTCTCATATCAGCCCTTGCGGTCGAGCTGGGGGGAAAAACCATTTCCATCCAAGTAGAAGTGGTAGATGCCCCTTTGGATTATAACCTCCTTTTAGGAAGGAATTGGTTCTATGCTATGTTGGCTATTGCTTCAACAGTATTTCGAACGGTCCAATTCCCGCATCTTGGGAGAATTGTTACCATTGACTAGCTTGATTTCTGTACGTCAGATGTTACTACTACCATGGCTAATAGCATCCCCATGTTAGGTCAGTCCCCTCCTCCTTACTAGTTGATTGGGGTAGGTATGTTGAAGGATTCATCCTTTATGGGGATTTTTCCCTCTACTCCTCCTAGCATGGATACCCTGATAGTACATATGATTTCCTCATTTGATTTGAGCCCAAGGTCACAAATGTTGTTGAGTCCACCTCTTTGAGCCTGTGCGAAGCTATGTATGACACCATTCAAACTTGTTCCGATGATCACACTAATGACCTTCATTTAGTGGCTTCAGATCCTTACCATTTACCGTCCTGGTTAGAACCTTCTCTTCCGATTCTAGATTATCTCTCCATGACTTTTCCTTCCGATGAGTCCATTATAGAGATCATGAATACGGATGAGCCCATTTGGGAGGATCACCATCATAGATCCATGTTCCTCCCCAATACCAGTTCGGGCAGCCATGATTTTGCATCCTTGTTTCCTACTGATATTGTCAATGTTCCACAAAGTCCTATATTGTTGCAAGACATAGATTCTGAAGGAAACCTTTGCAACATTACTCATATGAACCCAATTGACATATCAGCCAAGCCTAATGTTATTGAGCATGTTCATGTTGGGAAGAACTACTCCACAGATGAATCTGAAGCATATAAGGAACTTTTTAAGGAATTCCATGATATTTTTCCTGGTCCTATGAAGAAATGCCAGGGATTAACCCTTCCATCGTGGTCCACGAGATTAAAATTTATCCCACGGCTAAACCTGTCAGGTAGAAACTTAGGCAGGTCCATCCTAGGAAGGCCGCAGCTATTAAAGCTGAGATTGAGAAACTTCTAAAAGCTGGTTTTATTTATCCTGTACCTCTGACAAAATGGGTATCGAACGTTGTCCCTGTCAATAAAAAGCAAGGCACCATTAGAGTTTTCATCGACTTTAGGGATTTAAATAAAGATTGTCCCAAGGACACTTTCCTACCCCGCACATCGATCAGATTATCGACAACTATGCTGGAAGTGTCATCTTTTCATTCATGGATGGCTTCTCCGGCTACAATCAGATTGAGATATTTCCCTCCGATCAGCATAAGACGACATTCATTGGCCCGTGGGGAACCTGTTCATATAAGAAGTTACCTTTTGGATTGAAAAATGCTGGAGCCACCTTCCAGTGTGCGATGTCCTATGCGTTTCACAACATTAAACATATTGTTGAACTATACCTTGATGACCTCATTGCTCATTCACAACGACGGGAGGACCATCCTAATCATCTTAGAGACATATTCCTGAGATGCTGTCATTATAATATATGGCTCAATTTGCATAAATGTGTTTTTTGCGTTGAGACGAGACGTCTGCTTGGATTTGTGGTATCCAAAGATGGCATCCGAATCGATCCTTTGAAGATTGCCGCTATCATTACTCTACCAGCCCTAACCAACATCCTTGAACTCCAAATTTTGCAAGGGAAGGCAAAATTTCTCCGTTGTTTTGTGTGCAATTTCACTAAGAAAATGCACGGTTATATGCGTCTCCTCAAGAAGAACACTCCATTCTTCTGGGATGACCAGGCCCAATGCGCCTTCGATAATCTTAAGCATGCTCTAACTCATTCACCTATGATACACCCCCCAGATTATTCAAAGGACTTTCTCTTGTATATTGCTGCCTCCGCTACTACCATCGCCATGGTTTTAGTGCAGGACAATCTCCACGGTTAGGAGCAAGTGATTTATTATGCCAGTAAGAATCTTATTGATTCTAAAACCCATTATTCACATGTGGTGAAGCTAGCATTGGCCACAGTCATTGCTGTGCAAAAATTTCATCACTACATTCTGCTTCGCGCTACCACCATGTTGGCAGACCAGAACCTGATGTACTACATTCTGACTCGTCAGGTACTCGAGGGCAAGTACTCCCGTTGGATCGTCATCCTTCAAGAGTTCGATCTCGAGTTTTCCAAGGCTACATCAAAGAAATCCTTGGTTTTTGCTGAGCTTATGCGTGACCTTCCCTGTGCTACCACGGAATCTAAACCTAGCAATTCATTTCCAGATGAATTCCTGTTCCTAATTAGCACTACTGATCCTTGGTATGGAGATTTGCTGATTTATCTACAGCCCCAGTGTTTTCAGTCGCATCTATCTCGTGATGATTGTCGTCGCATTCGTCACCACGTGAAGTACTATCTTATCTTAAATGATACCTTGTATAAACATGGGATTGATTTCATTCTCCAGCAATGCCTCACTCATGAGGAGGCTGAATACGTGCTGAATGATTGCCACTCTGGAGCATGTGGTGGTTATTTATCTGGGATGGCTACAACCTAGAAAATCCTTTGCACTGGCTATTTCTGGCCTTCGGTCTTCAAAGACTATCATGAGGTTGTTAAGAAATTCCCACCTTGCCAACATTTTTATCCCAAAACATACACCCATCCTGCTCTGCTTCATCCCGTCATTGCGGTTGGCCCTTTTTCCAAATGGGGGATTGACTTCATGCATTGTAAGCCTACCTCAGTCGGGGGTCATGGTTACATCATCGTAACCGTGGATTATTTCACAAAATGGGCTGAGGCCATTCCTACATATGCAGAAGATGGTAAGACTGTCGCTCTCTTCTTGTTCAATCATATCATAGCTATATTTGGAGTTCTGCAGTCCATCATCACTGATCATGGATCTCATTTCCATAATCAAATGATGGAGGAATTAAGTGCCAAGCTAGGTTTTTGCCATGAAAACTCTACGCCATATTATCCACAAGCTAATGGTCAGGTAGAGGCCATTAACAAGGTTTTGAAAACTATGCTTTATTAGATGGTTGGAGATCATAAATCCAATTGGCATCTCGTTCTTTTTTCCGCTCTTTGGGCTTATCGAACTTCCGTGAAAATAGCTACTGGTTTCATGCCATTCCAGCTTGTCTATGGACTTGAAGTTGTCTTGCCGATCCAATGTCAGATTCCATCTTTACAACTCGTCATTGAACTTCTCCCAGATACTTCCACAGAGGAAGCGAGATTTTTGTACTTAAATAACCTTGATGAGACTCGTAGAGATGCTGCCTTGGCTAATGAGGCACATAAGAAATGCGTCAAGGCATAGTATGATAAATCCATCCAGCCTCTTGTTTTCAACAAGGGTGACCTAGTTTTGACTTATGAGCAGAGATATGACCAGCTAGGGAAGGGTAAGTTTAAGTCCATGTGGTATGGACCTTTCATTATTTCCAAGGTGTTAGAAAAAGGAGCCTATGAGTTAGTTGATTATGATGGAATCCCTTTGGGGAAACCTCGCAATGGGTTGTACCTGAAAAGGTACTATGCCTAGGCTTTCTTGGATGGTATCTTGTATATATGTATATTGATTGACTTTTAGTGTGCTTTTAGTATTTTCAAGATGGTTTTGAGTTTTAGTGTTCACATCTGTTTATACCATGTTTTGGTCATGCAGATGCCTTTCTATAGCTTCGTTGATGGTGCTTTCTTCCACACCTTGAATCTAGCCTCGACTACTTGGGTTCTCTATTCCCCAGCTGAAGATTTGGTCAGTTCAGGAGTGGTTTGTTTAGGTCCTGCTACTAATAACATCGTTAAATATGAAGCAGCCATCGGTCTTCTGACTGAAGCTGCCTCCCAGGATGTCCATGATCTAGTAGTTTTGATGGACTCTCTGCTCTTGGTTTGTCATTTAAACCATGTCTACACCATTAGGAATCCGATGCTCCTCTGCCTCTTCCAGAGGGTACGTTGGTTAGAAATATCATTTGGAACCATTACTTATAGGCATATCCCTAGGGAGCATAATGTAGTTGCTGATTCATTGGCTAATTACATCCTAGATTGGCATATTTCCCATTCATGACTTTAAATCAAACATGGTACATTGTAAATAAACATTTAAAGACACATAGAACTCATAGAAAATAAATTTATCCATTTGAGACATATAAACACCGTGTAAAATTCTGTATATATATATATACAAAAAAGTTCTACAAAAAATAGGTCTCGATACCTCGTCTAAAGTATGTAGGCTTTTAGGAAAAATCGTCATACAAAAAATCCTGAAGCTATCAGCTTTCAGTGTACATGTCTCATCCACTAATGGTGCTCATGATAGCACATCACTACTCCAACCACCCTATGTAGTAGCCTGCTGAATCAGCCTAGTACTCCCACCGTAGATCTTTGATATCTAGTTGGGAGGTCATCTATATCAACATCTGGGATGTCCAGAGTCAACCTCTCTAGGTTCTCCTCTAGCTCCCTGGTGATATCATAACCCTATGGCACGAAGCGAGCTCTGGTTCGCCTATCTAATGGAGATGCTCCTCCAGGCCTTGCTGCTCCAACATCTGTATGAAGACAAACAGGTCTCGCCACTTATCATAAAAAATATAAAACATAAAAAAATAAAAACATTTTCCATTTTTAGGGTTTCTTGCTTCTTACCAATGTCACCCCACTTCCCTCCAGGTGGGAGTGGTAGGTTAGGATCACCTGTAAAATCTATGCCTGCATAGGCATAGTCCTCGACCATGAGCATATGATCCCATAGCCATCTGAAGAATGGATCACCAAACTTCACTCTGCCCCTACCCACTCCTGTGCGAGCCATGACTTGGACCCACCTCAGCATACGAGGGTCCCATGCTCTTAGACTCCAGAAAGTCACCTAGGGCCTCATCTGTGGGACCCACTCAAAGAAGAAGCAAGCTAAGATGGAAACAAATCCGAATTGCTTCAGCTCTCCCTGCTGACATTTAGTCAGCTGATCCTTGAATATTAGAAGCAATGCTTCCACCTAGTTGAACATTGTAGGTGCCATAGCCTCTAGGGAATACAACATATGTGCCCTGGAAGCCTGATGCACACCCTGGATCCTTGCCACCCTTTGCATGGTGAACAGAACAATCTGTAGAGCCCTGTCTGTCACTGTCCTGATGGGGATTTTCTTCCCCGATGTACCTGTACCTGGTATGCAGTGCCAATCTATAATCTCTCTGGTGGTAATGTCCCCGCCACGGGAACCTATCAGTGAGATGGGGGCACCCTGTCTTAATAGGCCATTCAGGAAGTAGATATCCTCTACCTCCACTATAAGTATGTGTGCCCCCACCTTGAAATACTTTTGTTCTGGATTCCACATTCTCAGTATGTGTTCCAGTAATCTCTCATGGGACACCATGCTTGGTGTCTGGAAGAACTTTAAGATCCCATAGTTCTGGAGTGCGGAAATAGAAACCACATTCCTTTTAGCGGCATCATCCTCATCATCATGTGTTCTTTCCTTCCATATCACCATATTTTGGACACCTAGACTTGCCAAAAACAACAATGGTATGCATTAATATCATCCTTGAGTCATTGCAAATCAAAAGAATGAATGAATTTTGCCCATATCATTTGTTTAACTTCTCCACGACCGGCACCGCCTGTGCCCAGTTGGAGACAGGCGGTGGCATCGCCTATCCACCATATTATTGGCGCGGTTCTCGGGTGGTACTGCATATCCTGTAAGGGGTAGCCATGGTGCCCACATATTGTATTTTAGGGCTTTCCAAGTAGGCCCAAAAACCCCACCAAATCCAAAAATATAAGCTATGAAATGAAAGATAAGGGTCTTAGCTATTACCTATGACTGACGAGACTGAAAACAGACGATGGGAACTCCTGGTACCAGCTGTGGAAGATCTGGCTAGAAAATGCTCCAAGTGCTCTCTGCTGGAGGTAAATAGTGAAATGTTTTGATTTTTTACTATTTACTTGCCTTATATAGACATTTTTTGGGTCTGACTTACTATAGTTTTTATATTACATCATGTTCTGGTCAAAATTTATTGGTCATAATCCCTTAATGTTGATTTTGAATGCATTTAACACTTGTTTATGAGTCGTCTGCAGGTTGAATTTAGTAAGAAGCTTTGGAAAGTTTGTTTATGTCTTTTTCGTACTTTCACAAAATGGAAAAGGTCGTCGAGCATTTATTAGGACACTTTGTCACACTCGTAAAAATCTAGTATCAAAGTTTCGAGTCCAGTTCAAGTTTCTTTCTAGGCTTGTAAAATATGACATTGTGTAAAGAAGCGTCATTGAGTTCTCTTTTCACCTCTTTTTCAGGCTCCTTAAACACAAAAAATTCGTTGAATCCATCTCCAATTCTTTCCAAGCTTGTAAAACATTACGTTGTGTAAAGGAACCTCATGGAGTTATCTTTAAACCCTTTTCAGGCTCCCTAAATACAAAAATATTGTCGAGCAATCTTGTCTTCTTCACGCTCGTTAAAGTATTTGAATAGTCATCCGTCCGACGGTAGGTTATCTCCTTCTCGGTTCGGATAGGACTATTTACGAGAAAGGAACACTCCAACCAATCATGACTGGAAGAGTTCTCTAAGGTATGATTTTACACTTTTTTGGGCCTTAGAGACTAAATCATATGAAAAAGGACCCCGATGGAGTTTCCTTCTGTATTCGTTCAGATTCTCTAAACATGAACGATACCGAGTTTTCTTTCAATGGACTCATTAAAATTAAACATTGAGAGACCCATTTTGGGAACGAACCCCTCCTCTCTCAGGTTCGTAAAACATATGAGACTGGACTTGTCTTCTGACAAGCTATATCGAGTGTTTGTTACCCTCTTTGAACTCGTAAAACTGAAAAGAGGCACTCATCAATCATGATGGGGGAAATGGGAAGGGAATCATTTTGCAAATAATGGCAGTTGTTTGTCATTAGCTTTGAACATGGAACTTGTCTGCACAATCATGTGAGTTAATTGGGTATTCAGCTAATCTCTGTGACAATCCACTTTCATGAGTCATGTCAATCCTTTGATTCTTTCAAAAGAATGCATTGTCCACTGTCACATTGTGTATCTGTCCTGTCTAGTCATGCTTCCAAGTATTTTTGTCGTGCTGCCTGATGTTCAAAGGGGATATGAAGAAGTTTTACATATGCAGTCTACATAGTCTTTGTGTCAGTATCTTTGAGTCAGTCATATGGTTACTACATTCACATCATTCCAGAACTATGTTCCAAGTTTCGTGTTGTCGATGTAGGACTCATCATGGCCCTCCTTTGACGAGACTATTCTCATCGATATCATCTTATCATCTGGGAAATAGTCTTAGAAACAATATTTAGTACCTTGAGATCTGTATGCCTTAATGACAGATTCTCTCGCTCTCGACATAGGTTCACATCATTGACATTTGATCGATAGAATCGACTGGGTGTTTGACATCAGGACATCTATTCGCACTCATTAGATTGTACTAGGTACCCTTGGAATTATTGACATTAATGGTGATCTCCCTCGCACTTGTTAATGGTTCACATAATTGGCCGATAATCAAGTGGTTTCTACCATGTTTGACTTCAGATCATTGTAATCACATGGATAGAATCGTACTTTGTGGAAGACAAGACGAAGACCCTAGGCATTTGTTTAAAAGCGCTCATTGCTTTTTCCCCAGGTTGCGATGGAGTTTTGTATATCTAGCATGGATCCACATTTGTATGGTCGTGGCTATGCTCAAATTTGCATCTGTATGACATAGATCTATGTTGTATGTCTGGTAGCTATGTCCAAGTTTGAGTCCTCTATCACATGGATCTAAGTTGTATTCTAGTAGCCATGCTTGTTTATTCCACTCACGGATCTGCCTTGCATTGGTTTGCAGCTATGATTTTGGTTACTTGTGTCTATGAGTCAACATACTGATGTACTATAGATGCCTAATTGACTACATACTCCGATCGAGCCAACATTTTCATCTCTTGGTGACGACTTGTTCTCAAAGCTCTCATTTATCATAGCACTCTAAGACTCATGCTTTGGGGGGCATCCTATTATACCAAAATCCTGTCACCATCATGTGATAAGACATTTAACATACCTACTTGCCCTAAATCCCAGCTTCTTGGAGTGGAAACTAAATGCTTTTTCATCAATCTATCATACAAATTCCCAGCACCGCGCATTCCCCGTTATCCAGTAGCAGTACCCCTACTCGCACCGCCCATCATCTGTGTTCCATAAGCGGTGCCACTGCCTATTACCCTTGGTCCATAGGCGGTTATTACTAGAACTGCTCTGTCCTAGAAGGAGAAGCGCGGTACCCTGGGTAAAAAGGGAAAAAGAGAAGTTTCTTGAGGCTTCTAGATGATAAGCGTCATGTACTACCTTATCCCTACTGTTGTGGGTTGGTTGAGCTCGAGATCCCTCATCCTAGGATCTTAGAGGCCACCTCACCCACTAATTTCTCAACCATCTCTATCCATTAAAGCCCTATAAATATGAGCTCATATCCATGGTTGAGGGGAGAACATTGAAGGTATTATTATGCTGTTGGATTGATTATTGGCCCAAGATCATTTGGAGAGAGCATAGAGAGCTAGAGTCAGAGGTTTTGGGGATGAAGAGCTGGTTTCATGGAGATGCATGTCAACACTAAGGCTTGGTTGTAAACTTCTTCATATTTCTAATGCAAGTTGATTTTCTGTCCCATATATATTGTTGATGTTTGATTTTAGATATATATTGTTAGATTCCTTAGTCACTAGTATAGATTAGTAGATCATATTCTAGTTGCTTTGATCTGTTTCATGTTGAGCTTGATTTTAGGTACGTAGGTGAACTATCAAAGCCTTGTATTCTAGATATCTATAGCATCTAGGGAGAGTTATCAACCTCTGTGATCTATTTGTTCTGGATCTAAACCATTCATACCAGTGGAACACCTTGCTGTCCATAGGAGGTGAAATATTCCAGCTAATAGTGATCGGTTTGTGTCAGCGGTTGCTCTAGGTGTTCGGTGTTTTTGGAGTACCCTGTGTACCATAACATGGTATCAGAGTGTTTATGAAGAGCCGCTTCCGCTAGTGACCTAGATCTTGAACTGTTGTTGTCGAAACTTTGAAAGGATTTTTGGTTCTAGATTTTTTTTGCATTTATATCCTATGGGAGGTGTTCCATTGCATCCAGAGCACCATTTCCATTGGGAAATAGTTTTCATTTCATAAAAAACCGTTTTGGCTTGATCCAAAAACACTCATTTCGACAGATCTGAAGGTATAATGTTACAGTGATGGTTTTGTGTTATTTTTTTAAATAAAAAACAAGGTCTCATATTTTTATCATTTTTACTATTAGATTTTTTTTTGTTCTCGGATTGTTGCCTTCCTTGTTTGTGTATTCTCTTTGTCGTGCACCTTGCACGATTGCAGCGAATAAGAAACGGAAAGGGAAAGGGTTTTTCTCGGCTGTGTATGCTCTTTGTCATGCACCTTGTGTGATCCCAATGAATCAGAAATAGGGAGAAAATATAGAATTTCTGGGTAAGCTAACGAGGTCTAACCCCAAAAGCGTGGATTTTTTTTTTGTTTTTTGATTTGTGGTGTGATTTGCAAGAAAAATAAGCAAGCACGGAGACTGAGAGAGAAGAGTAAAAAAAAAAAACCCTTTCTCATTCCCTTCCTTTACGTACCTTTTAAACTTAGCTCACTTGGTTCAAAGTTTCTTTATTCCTTAATAAGTATTGAGTTCAAGTCTTATTAAGTTACTTTTTTAATAGTGCATGCAATTTCTAATTTTAAGTTACTTTATTGTAAAAGTGCATCTCACTTAAATTAAAAATAAAATAAAATAAAAAGTGAGTCACTTAAGTCTTTTAGTTTATTGCGGTACTATTTAAAGTAACATCACTGTAAAAGTGCTGAGTCACTTATTTTACAAAAGTGATTCACTTATAGAAACTCAAAGGTTCATCTTGGGAAGAAGGGTTTTTTTTTTTAGTTGGTCAATTTTATAACTGCCACGTCACTATTGGGGACATCTTCAACATTTTCTTTGATCAAGCATAACTTCACCATACAGAATGATTTTTTAGTGACATTTTTTTAAAACAGCATGATTTTTCAAGCTCTTTGCATCCAGATAGTTGGTTTCTATTTTTTTCATCCATTAGTTTACAGTATGGCCACCCCTTGTGATATTCTACTTACCAGTTCTAACTATTTTCATGGAAATCTCGTATGGAGGATGTTCTACGAGTAGGGGACTTTTCATAATTACCTTAGGGAAAGAAACAGAATTCACTGATGATGATAAGAAAATAAAATGGGAAAATAGATGTGATGAATCTCGTGGATTGACTGGGATGTCAATCTCTACTAATTTACGATTCCATATATCTGAAATTGATGAACCTAATAAAGCTTGGGAAAATTTGGAATCTGTGTTTGGTAAACACAATGAAATTCGAGGTCATTAACTTGAAAATGAGTTGATTTATTTAAATCCAAGTGATTTTTCATGCATTCAAGATTATTTATCTAAGTACAAAAATCTTAAACTCTTATGTGAAGAATGCAAGATTAAGAGAGAAGACAAATAATGCATTTATCATATTCTTTCAAAACTTGGACCTACATATTCTATTTTTGTATCTACATTTTACTACATGAAAGAATCCTTGACTGCAGCTAGCTATCAAGGTCCTAGTCTTGAATCCTTTTTTGATTCCTTAATTAGATACCAAGATAAGCTCATTCATCTTGGAATAATTAACAATGCAGATACATCTGGGAAAGCCTTATAGTCCCAACAGAAAGAGAAGTCCAAGCCTCCCAAGAAACAAACTTTTCACAATAATAAGCCAAACAAGGGTCCCAAACCCTCTCAGTCAGCTCCTTCTTTAAAAAATGACAAAGGATTTAAGCCAAAAGGAAAGAAGACTGAGTGTCATTGCAACTATTATGAGAAAGATAATCATGATGAATCTAAGTGTTTCATGAAGATGGCATCCTTGGAAGCAGCAATGAAGAAGCACCACATCAGCTTAGATTCATATTCAGAATATACCTCTCATGGACATGCACTTTGTGCTTCTGGTTACTCTTATATTGCATCTTCTTCTTCTACTCAAAATGAACGGCTCATTGATTCTAGAGCATCTTATCATATGGCTAAGGATCAAGCCATATTTTCTACTATGCATGAATGTAATACCAAACAAATATTTGTTGGTGATAATAGATCTCTAAGTGTTGTAGGATCTGGAACAGGTCCAGTAGAAAATGGTCTTTTTAGTGATGAACTATGTGTTCCAAGAATTTCCTGGAATTTGTTGTTAGTTTATCAAATCACTCATTCTGGTGAAGGTAAAACTGTAACATTTACACCTCACCAAGTTGTAATGAAGGATTTTAAAGATCCTCAACATGTCCTAGCTACTAGAATGGTTGATGATATTACCAGGTTTTACAAATTTAGCAACTTTGGGTAATCACCTTTTTCCTTTAGTTTTTGTTGCTAATAATGATAACTTGAGAAAACTTTGGCATGAGTGATTTGGTCACTTAAATTATCGCTCATTGCAACAACTATGTAAATAAAATATCGTGACAAATATTCCAATGGTATCTTGCAGGGAGGGTGTTTTTTCTAGTTGTGTACTTGGAAAACATCATCGGGATAGTTTTGACAAACGTGCCTCTTGGCACGCCTCGATTCCCTTGGAGCTTGTGCATAGTGACTTGTGTGTTCCTCTTCCATCTGCTTACTTTTCTGGTTTCAAATATTTCTTAACTTTCATTGATGATTACTCCAAACTCACTTGGGTTTATTTCCTAAAACTTAAGAGCGAAGTATTTAACATGTCCTTGGCCTACAAGGCCCTTGTTGAAAAACAATCTAGTCATCAAATCATTAAGTTAAGATATGACAATGGAGGAGAATATGTTAACAAAAATTTCACTACTTTTTGCACTGAACAAGGAATCCAATAACAACACATTGTTCCATATAGACCACAACAAAATGGTGTAGCTGAACGGAAGAAATACACTTTAAAAAAAATGGCTAATTGTATGATCCAATCTAAGGGACCAAGTATTCAATTTTGGGCTGAGGTCATAAATTGTGCAAATTACATAGTTAATCGCACCCCCTGTAACATCCCCTCAAAAGACGACTGGCAGGGTAAGTAAAAAGGTAAGATAAATTTTCCTTTTTATCTACTAATAAGAATCT
>LPNX010566110.1:0-23829 GCA_001517045.1 Pseudotsuga menziesii | reverse complement strand
CTTTCATATGTTATTTCTTATAAAGAAAAGATATTAATACAAAATTGTTATACATCTTAAAAGGTAATAAAAAGACCTTGATTCCTACATAAAAACATAGGTATATTTGGTTATATCATATATACATATAGTAGTATATATGATATATATACATATATCTATATAGTATAACGTAACATTAATATATATAAAGAGAGAGAATTCGACTTGTAGCATGGCTAACCTTTAACATTTGCATGATTAAGCAATTGGCACGATTTTTGTCTTGGAGAAAAGCATGGAAATGATTCCCTTAACTAGAAAAAGGTGTAACCCTTTCCGCCACATGTCTTGTTAAGAGAAACGTGTCAATTACCACCGCCAAATGGTAAACGATTCAGTTTTCACTTTCCATCGCAATCTCCACCAAAAACGCTAGGTGCTTAAAGTAAATGCCCACGTCCAAGTGTCGAGTCTTGGCGAGTGGGGTTGTTTGTTAAGAACGGGGGAGAAGCTTATATGATCTACATTTTGGGGGGAGGAATATATTATTTTTTTTGGGACAAAGGGTGACTCCATCATGGATCTGCAATCCTTGAGCCAACGACTTCATTCGATCTCCCTCCAAGGTGTTGCATTTTCTTCCCTTAGAGATGGAATCTCTCCTCCAGGTACTGCTTTAGGCTGCTTTTTGTTTTGTACTTATAATTTTTCTTGCCAATACTTTGCTTGTGATATGATTTACATTTAGATATGGAAATGGATCTCTTCTTTCCATCGATTGGAATAGTTCTGGTTTACGATTTGGTTAATGACTGATTTTTAATTTCAGTTGCCTGCGATTTAATTAAACACAGAGTTGTTTGTATAGAATGGGAGTCTGTGACTGATATATAGGTTAATACCTATTTTATAGTTATGGATAAATTTAAACTTAATTTGAGCTTAGTTTTGATTTGGGATGGCTCTTGAGGTTTTTGTAAGTGTTCCATCCAACTGTGCTTCCGTTGACAACATCGGTATGTGTCTTCTTTGTATGTGTTTCCTGTTATAGATCCGAAACGGTATATCCCTTGAAATTGTTTTGATCTGATAATTTCAGATATGAGATTGTATACCTTTTGAATGCCTTTGATTTGATAAATTAGATCTAAGATCATGCATCTTTTGATTTCCTTTTATCCGATGAATTCAGATCAGAGATCCTATATTTTTTTTTATGTGTTTTGATCTGAGATTGTAGATCTTTTACAATGTATTTTTTTTTATCTGATAATTTAGATCCAGAATTGTATCAAGTTTGGATTTGGTATACGGTGCTAGGTTTATCTTTATTATTTTGTGTTATGATCCAACAGTGCAAGCATTACATCGTATGTGTGTGATCAATCTGTAAGTATGTATTGATTTTCCATTTACATTGCCTCGGTTATCCTTGTATGTCTGCGGTTTTGTAAAATCATGTATACATACATTTATGCTTGCTCTTTTGAATTATGGACTGTACCAAAACTATGTCTTTCCAAGTGCCTGCGATTTTACCAAATCTAGGTTGTATTTCATGTTTGTGTTGAAGTCTATGCATGTGATTTGAATTATCTACTGTATAAGAAGAAAACATGCTTTTTTTTAAAGTGCCTTCGATTTTATCAAATCTCGGCTCTACATTTATTAAACCAAGTCGGCCTTAGATTTATTAGACCAAGTCGTTCAAACTTGCGAATGAATTTATTGGTTAAAATATATGTTATGTTGATGTATTTATTCGAATGATATATATATCGAATTCATATACAAATAAGTTCACAATGTTATTACGAACTATGAGTACTTTATTATAAGTTCACAATATTATTATGAACTATGACTACTTTATTTTAAAGCTAAGAAATCATTGGCTTTTATGGGCGTAATATATTTTGTTATGGTGCATAGTATTGTTTAAATGGATTTTAAGGCATGATTATACATAGAACCCATAAAGAAAACTAATAATTTCCGTATACATGCAACAGGTTCATAATTTTATTATGAACTATGAATATTTTAAAGAGACTTTACTCTACATAAATATAGATATTGGGAGAATCTTACTATAAAAGGTATATAGATTAAAGTAAAAATGGATTTATATGTGAAGTGGAAAACTGTATTTTGGAAATCCTTTGCTAAAGTATATATATACATAGTGCTATCAAGCTATATTTTATATTTTATTATTAGAGTATAATTAGTACTCTGAATATAAATACACATTAAAGTATAAGGCGATCATTGTTATGAGTTTAATGTTGGAGTGGATTATTGTAAGGAAGCCTATGTATATATTCTCTCTCTATATATACAGTATTCTTATATCCTTTAAGTTTTGAATTGAACATGTTTATGGTTGTTGTTTTTTTTATTATCTTATTGTTGATATAAAAACTTGGATCATATGTAAATAGACTTGGATCATATGTGCCTAAGAACTACTAAAATCTAGACCATATATTTTTAGTAGTTTCCAATGTTACATGATGGACCGAGTATGTATCTTGATCTAGTATTAGTTATTGTTCTATAATTGCTCAAGAGTGTAGGAGTTATTGTTTTATAATTGTTTAAGATCGAAGGCCATGAGTGACCTCTTGGAATACCTTTATAGGAAAAAGGTATTCCATTTAATTGGAAAACCTTACATTTTCCAAAGAAGGAAATTGGTAATTGGAGAGTATTCTGGGTAAAAGCTAGTAGAGGTGAAGAAAATGGCAGTAGATGTGCCAAGAATTTGTAATTATTTTCTCTTGATAAAATAATATAAAGACAAACAATCTTTGGTGGACGTAGCCTCATGGATGGGGTGAACCACGTATATGATGTCTTTGATGTCTCTTTTTTCTGTTCTATGTTTTTATGTTAATATCTATTCATTTTTATGATGGTATTTAATGTATGGATGATGCACAATAAATGCTTATGATACATTATATTTATTGCTACAATGTTCTATGAATAACACTCGCAAGCATACAGTTAAAGGAACATATTTCATGGAGGAAAGCTATTTGAATAGTTAAATGATTCAATACATCTGGTTTAACATTGTGATTTTAATATCTTGATTTCTAGGTAAGCATTTAACAATTTGAAAGATCTTATTACCATGGAATTCGATTATGGTAAAGTGTTAGTAATGTTTACAATATGAGAAAGATGAAGTATGACCAAGAGTTAAGATAAGATAATGAGAACGTGTGATATTAGTCTCCTAATGTATGGACTAGTTATTTATTTTTTTACAATTATGTGTTTTCATACTCTAAAGAGACTAACATTGTTAACTTGTTGAAAAGGTAAAAGTGAAAAATTTACCCGCAATTTGTATGAATTTACATTGAGGAATTTCGGGTATGTTACACCCCCACTAAAGATTTGGAAGGTATAACACCCAAATAAGCATGGAGTAAAATTAAACCAGATGTAAGTCACTTTCGTGTGTTTGGTAGTGAAGCATGGGCTCACATTTCAGATGAAAAATGGAAAGCATTGCATCCTAAAAGTGAAAAGTGCATATTTGTTGGATATTTTGAAGATGTGAAAGGTTATAGAATTCTTCAACCACATTCAAATGATGTAATCATTAGAAAAGATGTTAAATTTGATGAAAATATCTTGGCCTGCGATCCTAACTCGACAGTTATGCCATCTTTGGCCTGCGATCCTAATTTGGTAATTGTTCCTTATTCTACTTCCAACTTCCTTGACAGATTTCCAACTCTAGTTTTTGATGATGATAGTGAGGATGAAAATCTACCTCCACCTACTCATATTCCTCTAGTTGCACTAGTACCATTGCTTCCTCGATGGGTCCGTTCAACATGTGAAGTAGCTGGTGATCTTGCCGGTGATCCTAGAGATCAACGTCGAACACGTTCCTAGTTTCAGTGAGCCTCCTCTCTTTTGGCTCAAGTTTTCAAGAATCATGATCCAGAAACTTTTGTAGAAGCTTCAGGAAATCTAGATTGGGATGTAGCTATGGATGAAGAATATCGTTCCTTAATGGAGAACGATACTTGGGATCTTGTACCTCTTCCAAAAGGAAGAAAACTTGTCAGATGTAAATGGGTCTATAGAACTAAGTATGCATCAGATGGAAGTGTTTAAATACATAAGGCAAGGTTTGTTTCCAAAGTTTTTTCTCAAGTTGAAGGGATTGACTACGATGAAACCTTTTCCCCTATTGCAAAAATGAAGTCCATTCACCTTGTTCTTTCCCTTGCAGCCTTACATAATTGGGAATTCCATCAAATGGATGTCAAGTATGCATTCTTACATGGTGATTTACAGGAGGAAATTTACATGGAAAAACCTCCTAGATATGTTCAGAATAACTCTAGCCTTGTCTGTCACCTTAAGAAATCCTTATATGGCCTTAAGCATGCTCCTAGAGCTTGGTATGCCAAAATGGATAGCTTTCTCCTTGACACTGGTTTTTCTAGATGCCATTCTAACCCCAATGTCTATACCAAAAAAGTAGGGAACCATCTCATCATACTTGTTCTTTATGTTGATGATCTTATCCTTACTGGTAGTGACCCTAAGCTTTTAACCCATGTGAAATCTAGTCTTAAGAAAAATTTTGAAACGTCAAAAAAAATATTGGTATCCAAGTCTTGAAAACCAAAGAAGGAATCTTTCTTTCCCAGGATAAGTATGCTTGTGACCTTATTCGTCACTTTCACATGAAAGATTGTAAACCAGCCCCTTCTCCCTTCCTGTCTGGATTCAAACTTTCTGCCACTTGCATTTCCCCTGAAGTAAATGCCACCTTGTATCATCAACTTATTGGTGGTCTCTTATACTTGACTCATTCATGTCCTGACCTTTCCTTTGTCATTGGTCATGTTTCCTGGTATATGCAAACACCTCATGAAAGTCACTGAAAAGTAGGGAAAATAATACTTCGATATATTCGAGATACAATTCAGTTTGGGATTCATTACAGTACAGGGGGACACCTTTGTTGGTTGGTTTCACTGATTCAGATTGGGTTGGAGATCCTGATGATAGAAATTCTACTGTAGGTTATGTTTTCAGTCTGGGATCTGGACCTATCACTTGGGATTGTAAGAAACAACAATCTCTTGCTCTTTCTTTAGCAGAAGCAGAATATCAAGGCATAATTAATGCCAGTCATGAAGCTTTATGGCTTCGATAGATCCTATCAAAGTTTGGATTCAAGAAATATAAGCCTACTCCACTTTGGTGAGACAATCAAAGTTCCATCAAGCTTGCCAAAGATCCAGTTCTACATCAATGTAGCAAACACATTGAGATACACATGCACTTCATTAGAAATCTTGTTCACGATCGTGTTCTTGAAGTGCTCTATTTTCCTACAAATGATCAAGTTACAAACATCTTCATCAAGTCTCTTACAGAAACAAATTTTTCTAAAATTTGATCTATGTTAGGAGTTCAGGAACTTGTCATTAAGGGGGGATAGGCTCTAATGCTTCCTTCCTTCTCCTAATAGTGTCACTTTTGTAAATCCTTCAATCATATCCCAAGTTGTTCTTAAGGGGGGATGTTAGGATATTTAGACTCTTAGGAGTTAGCTAAGATCAACTTGTGTAATATATCCATTAGGTAAAGTGTGTTTCTTTAGTATGCATTTGTAAATTTTCTAAACTTGACATGCCATTTGCACCGTTGGAATCGGCTTGACGAGCTCTTCGACATGGTACTATTTTTGTTGCAATATGATGATTTTGAAAATTGGCCTTTTTAGATCCTCCCAGATCATTCCTCCCCACTGGGAAGGCTTTTGGTCCCCAAAATCTTCTTGCAGGTATGCTCATCTACTTCTTGCTTCATTGGTGCTTGCACAAACTGCTTCCAATTCCTGGATTTTCACACACGCAATATCTTTTGCATCCTGAGTCCGTTTGACACGCCATTTGCACCATTTGAATTGGCTTGATGAGATATTCGACATGGTACTATTTTTGTTGCAATATGATGATTTTTAAAATTGACCTTTTTAGATCCTTCCGGATCATTTTAATGATTCGAGAGGATCTAAAAAGGCCAATTTTCAAAATCATCATATTGCAACAAAAATAGTACCATGTCTAATATCTCGTCAATCTAATTCCAACGGTGCAAATGGCATGTCAAACGGACTCCGGATGCAAAAGATATTGCGTTTTGAAGTTTGGCCCCAATAGGGAAAATTTTCGCTGAAGTGCCACGTGGCACTCCCTCAAGCTGCCATGTGGTAGTCAAAAAGTCCATTCTAATGACATGGCATGATAATGTCTCATGATGATGTGGCATGCTGACATGGCATGATGATGTGGTATGATGACATGGCATGATGATGTGGCATGGTGACATGGCATGATGAAGTGGCATGATGACTAGCATGCATGTGTTTGTGCTTGAAATGAATTTTAGGACATTCATGCATTTACTCATGAGAAATTGTAAAATGATTAATATTTGAAGTGAGTGGAAAAATTACTCACATATTACTCATTTATTTTATTCCTTGAGTTGTTATGAAGTTAATGCATGGTTGTAACCAAAAACAAACATGCCATATTTGTAAAGAAGTTGTAACAAGTTGTTTTATGGTTGAAAAACCAACATGCTATTTAAAAAAGGGATTTTGTTATGTAATGGATTATTGTTGGATTTTGTAAATGTCATTATGTGGAAGTAACTAAGTGTGAAAACCCATGGGCATGTGGGCATGAACCATATTTTTGGTTTATGTTCTTAAAAGCCAAACCAATTTGTAACTAATCCCAATTTGGAGAATCACATGTATCATGCCACCAAGAGTAGCTTCTCTTATTTAAGCACTTGTCATGTGCATTTGAAGGGAGCTCAAGTTTGGAGAGATGTAGCCCATAGAGGAAGCAAGCATCTGAGAGGCCCCATTGGGGGTTTTCATTAGAGAAGATCATGGAGAGGCTCCAACCTTGTAGTTCCAGCTCAAAGAACAAGCATGGGTCCATCATGTCCGAAGGTGATCCAGCATAGGAGACAAAGAAGCAGAGTCAGTTCGAGGAGGCAACATTTCAATTTGCATTTGAAGGCAAGTAGCGACCATCTACACTCTCATCCCGAAGGACAAAGGTGAAGGGATTGGTTGGTAAGAGTGTGACTTTGGTTTTATTGATGCACTTGTCATGCAAACATATTGTCGTCTATTGAGACTATCCTACAGAAGATCGTGTGGCGTAGCTCGAGGTTCGTGGCTCGTAGAGTCAGTTGAAAGAGTGTGATTGGCTACATTGGGAAAATATCTTCATGTCCAAGTTTGGAAACTTCTCGAGACAAAGGAGGCAGGCATTTGCTTGCTTGATTTTTGCAGTCTTCGATTGAGTCCTATAGCTTATGCACTTATGTGACCCATCAGAGGCAGTTATGGTGCGGCGGTAGAGATGAACAGATGATGAAGACTCTGCAGGTGAATCCATTGTGATGTATCTTATGTATTTGTGCATCTTTGCAATGGATTGGTCACTCTATTTTGGAGTAGGCCCAGAGACGTAGCCAAGAGATCTGGTGAACTCCGTAATCAAATCGTGTCCCTAATGTGCTTGAATGATTTTTCATTTTCATGTGGATGATTCTATGTTACACACTTATATTATGCTCATGTTCACTTGCACTAACGTCAGAAAAATGATCCTATTGGTCCCGATTGTTTCGAGCGGGTTCGATGGCTTTCTGGGCTCACCCCCGGGATCAGATCATTGAGATACACATGCACTTCATTAGAAATCTTGTTCACTATCGTGTTCTTGAAGTGCTCTATTGTCCTACAGATGATCAAATTACAGACATTTTCATCAAGTCTCTTACAGAAACAAAGTTTCTAAACTTCAATCTATGTTAGGAGTTCAGGAACTTGTCATTAAGGGGGGATAGGCTCTAATGCCTCCTTCCTTCTCCTAATAGTGTCACGTTTGTAAATCCTTCAATCATATCCCAAGTTGTTCTTAAGGGGGGATGTTAGGATATTTAGACTCTTAGGAGTTAGATAAGATCAACTTGTGTAATATATCCATTAGGTAAAGTGTGTTTCTTTAGTATGTATTTGTAAATTTTCTAATCCGATGGTCATGATATGTTCTAGACATAAAGTGATCCGATAGTTCAATTTATCTTAGATCATACCTAGCCTTTATCCATGGCTTAGCACCCGATTGGTCCATGATCTCTATTTAAAGAGCATGGAGGGTCCTTGGCTAGTTGATCGATTATGAGAAGCTCATTTGTAACTTTCTTTCTTTTGCATAATAAATTGCTCCAAGTAGCTATTTGGTTGGGGCCATGGACTATTTAACTCTCGAGGGTTTTAACCTCATCAAAACATTGGTGTGTTGATTTGTGATATGTTTGTGTGAGTGGATGCTCTAGGTGTTCAGTGTTTTGGGAGTACCATGTGTACCCGAACAATAATGTATTATGGAATTGATCTAGTTAACTTGTACAATCGAGATTGTTTCATATCGGGATATTGGGGAATCAATTTAAATAATTATAAGTTATTCAGCTAACCAATTAAAGATCTACAATTATCAATCATTACCTTATCAGTTAAACAACCCACAATCCACATTGCAAAAGGTTAATTGTGGAGGGATTATTTATAAAAGTTTAAAGTATAACTCACAATCCATAATCCACATTACGGAAGTTGAATTATGGAACACATATTTCATTAAAAGTGGAAAATTTTATTACAAGAAAAACCCCAGAATTGATATTTTTGGTTATTTTTAAATTCTAGATCCACTATTTAATTCCAAATTTAATGTAATATGTGTTATGGGAATTCAATCCCTAAAAATGTTAAAAAGGAAACCCACATTTTGCAATCTGCATTGTGGAGGAATAATTAATAAAAAGTTAACATAGGTTCTACAATCCGCATTGCAGAGGAATAATCTATAAATAGTTAAAATAGGTTCCGCAATTCTTCAATCTGCATTGCAAAAGGTCAATTGTAGAGGAATAATTTATAAAGAGTTAAAATACGTTCCACAATCCACAATCCGCATTGCGGAAAGCTAATTGGGGAAGGTTAAATTGTAAAGAGTTAAAATGTGTTCCGCAATTCGCAATTTGCATTGTGAAAAGCTAATTGGGGAGGGTTAATTTATAAAGGATAAAGTGTGTCCCACAATCCGTAATAGGCAATTGCGAAAGGAATATCGCAGAAGACTAATGGCAGAAATTTTCTTGTGGAAATGTGATTATGGAAAGGAAATTGCAGAAGGAAAGAATCTTGCAGAAAGGTTCTTGCGGAAAGGCAATTGCAGAAGGAAAGAATCTTGTGGAAAGGTTATTGCAGAAAGGCCATTGTGGAAAGGAAATTGTGGAAAGAACAGTAACTTACAAAATCAGGGTTAAAACAGTTAAATCGAAGCCTAATTGAAAGAAATCAGTTCTGAGATTGGGAAAGGTTGAATGAGTAGGTAAATTCCAAGAATATGCAATAAGCTCTGAATGTTCAATAATTCCATGTTATAGATAAAGACTTAAATAATGTGTCTTTAGATATATGTTATATACGGAATTTTTTTATATATTATGGATTTTTGAGGTGTGTTACCTTTATTTACCTTTTTACCTCAACCTAAACTCTACTGAGTTGGACTGTTGCGCACTATATGCGGTATTATAATTTGAATGACTCTCATTGTTCAGATTACAAGATTAGAAAGGAAAGGCTCTGCATCTAGTTGCATAGTTCAACAAGTTCCAGGATTACACTGCATTACCATGAGAACTTATTCAAGTATTCGTTCTGAGTTGTATGTATTAGAAGTCTGTCTATGTTCTCCTTCTTCTCTAGATGTAATTAGATTAAAGGGTTAGGGTTACATTGAAAGTAGAATTTGACATTCATGTATGCAATTATAAAACACCCCTCAAGGTTAACAAACTTTGCATGTTTGTTTGTCATCATTAGGCTTGGTTTAACCACTATTTATTGATTTCCTATGCAGAATTCGGTGCAACCAGTGGCATGGTTCCAAATGGATTTTTCATGGTGTTCAAACATGTAAGTCCAAGTTTATCATTTAGTCTTCTTCATGGAAAATTAATGATGGATATTTTAGAGGTTTGCGGTGGCAATTGATTTTGAGAATTAAAACATTGCAATGAGTTTTGGTTAGGCTCATTAAGATGATTGCAGATGTGGGATTCGATAGCTGGGACTTTGGTTTCTTTTTAAATCCTAGAGAAGGTTATTTTGACTCTATTATTTTGTCTCAACTTAGGGTTTTTGAATTTTTTCCTCTATGATATAATGAATGCTAATGCATAAAGAATCTACAGACTCTTTTCTGTTTTTTGCTTTAGGTTTTGCTGAACTCTTGTTTTTTTTAAATTTAATTTATCAAAAGAAACCTTTTCAAATTTTTGTTTGCAAAGAAGGAAATTTATAAAAATTGTATTTGATGGTAAACGAAATCCTTACCATCGATATATTCTAAAAAGAAAGGGTTTGTTAATAGTTTACCAACTACCTCCTTTTAGGGTGCAGTATGTAAAGTTTGTTTGTTTTGTTGTTTACGGTTTAATAATTTTTAGAACCTTCAAAAAATTTACTTGTCATTAATTCTTTTAAAAGAGAAAATAATAAACAACCAAACTAGGTTTTTAGTTTAAAGTTGTCGTCCATAAATCTTGGATTTTATCCAGATTCATAGCAAACTTTTTTTTCCAAACTAGTTTAAATCAATAATTACTTCGAGTTACAGTAAGGGAAATCACAACAACAATAATGATAAAACTACTTACTAAATAGATTATTTTCCATCACTATAAATATACTATTAATAAATAAACAATGTTTAAAGTATTTATCATACAGTTAACAATATTTGTATAACATGTACATCTTACATAGCAGAAATAATCAAGGGTTTAGGTTACTGAGAATCATATCTGTCTATTTCTGAAAATGAGAGCTTCACAGACGTGCACCACCCAGCCTTAGGAATATCGAAGCGTTATAATCCTACAAGACTTCCATTGCCTTTCCCAAAATCTTGAATTAAAGCTCGCTTTCTAAAACCTCAAGTTACCACTAGTAAAATAAAGAAAGTTATTTATTCCAGAACCTAGCATATTTACATGCTCACTGATGGTTCCAGTGTAGATCCTAACATCAAACAGATGTTCTTTGGCATCTCAACGCTATTTCACAAAAAAAAATAGATCCTTCACTCCTTGGTGATCTCTAGAAGCTCTCCCTTTTCTTTCTTTTTCGGCATGCCTTCTCCTCTTTGCCTAGGACTTTTAATAACAATAACTAACTTTATTTATTATTGGCCACTTGTCTTCGTAAAGTAGGTTGTAGATCTAGTTACTACCTTAGACTCAAGTTTCTATCAATTAACTGCATGGCTGCTAACTTCCATAATCAAAATTATATTTAAAAGTAAATTTCTAGTCTCCATTACACACATAGGTTAAATAAAATTACAAGATTTTTTTTTTTATGAGGGTATTACAACTTTTCATTTACTTTTAAAAAATATATAAGTAATACATTGTTAAAACTCTACATAGTTATTTTAACTTTTAGTTTCCAATATGTATAAATATTACATCAAAACATTTCTAAGATGCAGGTATAAGCAACTTTGTTGCTAATTTCACTTATTTTTTAATTGATTCAACATATTTCATCATTACCCACACCCAAACAGGTATAAGAATCTTTGCTTCTAATTTCACTTATGTTTTAATTGATTTACCATATTTCATCATTACCCACACCCGAACTATCAAATTTCTTTTAGATTTCATTAAACTTTTGATTTTCTATACAAGTCAAGTCGGTTCTTCCATTTTTGTAACTCTTTGAACAACAAAAAAAAATGGAAATTTGTGGTAGAGGTATGTTCCCACCTGCCATGGCGCGAGCGACCTTTATGTTTGTATTGTTGTTGATCACCTCAAACAATATGTAAGGTTATTTCTATGGAATTTTGGCATTACATTAGTATTTGACATTTGAATTTTGTGGGGTATTTTGTTTGTTAATGTGATATGTTTGGTAGAGTTTGGGAGCGGGGTTTCTTTTTTTATTTGCAAGAAATCAAGCAGAAAGGGGGGAAGTGCATATTGTCTAGATGATGAAGATGACTACACTAAAATCTACATAAACAAAGAGAAATCCAACAATGGTAAGTGCCAACCCTCGGGTTGCTTCTGCTACTTCGACCTAATAACTTGACTTGTATACTAAGACTTGAACCATACTTCTAATACAGAATTTGATTAACTAACAAATGAAATGACACGGACTNATATATATAATAGTTAATAACACAAATTAAATAGTTGTGCTAGTGTTAAAATAATAAGTACAACATGCACCACTAGTAAAAGAAATATTACATGTGATGTAAGACACAATGTTATTGATCACAACATCATTCCTCATCTTTAAAAAAACCAAATGGCATCTTTTTTTTTTAAGAATGTTAACATTTATAAGGAGGTAGGTTGTGTAATATCAAAATGTTTAGAGATCAAACCAATTCTGATCACAACATCGATTCTCATCCATAAAACAAAAGCCATATGGCATCATTTTTTCTAAGAATTTTGACATTTATAAGGAGGTAGGTTGTATAGTATCAAATGTTGGAAATATTAATTAGAAGTAGATTTGTACATTTTTTGTCGATCAGTTTGTCATGTTATGGAGTTCATGTCTCACCATATTAAAGCTTTCCAAAGTCAATATTTTTATGTAGAAATCAATTACAATCTTGAATGTTAGTCGGTAGCTTCCAAGAGAAGAAAAATTTAGTCTTTGTATATGTAGAAGAAGAAGAATGAAAAACAAAGAGAGAGAGAGAGAGAGAGAGAGAGAGAGAGAGAGAGAGAGAGAGAGAGAGAGAGAGAGAGGAGAAGAATATATGAGAGAAGAAAATATTAAGAGGGATAAGAGAAGAAGAAAAACTTTGAGAAGAGTTGATAGTTCAAGATCATGTTTTGGAATGTGTTGAAAGCCCAAGCTTTACAAAAGGTAAAGCATTCAAGTAAATTTCCAAGTATGCAAATGCGAGCATAGTTCTTTTGTTATGTCTGGATAATATATAAACCCATAGTTTATGGTTGAATGTATATTTTATTTATGCCATACATCTTGTCCAAAATTTCTTTTGTGAATGTTGTTTACATTCACATTTTGTGAAAGACATAAACAATCCACAAATATTTCACTGTGTAAAAGTTTAATTTTGACCTCAGAGTGCTCAACACAAGTCTTCTTTAATATTTTGGTTATATGATATTGTGACCTTGTTGCAAAAAAATCATGTAGAGGTTTATCCCAATATATGGGGTGGGGAAAATTGGTTTTCATATTATAAGTTAACAGACAAAAAATTTTCCTTCTATAAAGTTACGTTAAATGTGGTCCTTTCAAAATGGGAGTTGGTTTGATGAAAAGTGAAAGTTGAGTCATGTCGCATTGAAGTTTGTCACAGTCAAGTGTGAAGACTTTCCTGTCACTATAAAAGTTTTCCACGGTAAAATTACATCGCAATAAAACCCTATCATAATAAAATCTTGTCACAAGTTGATCCAGGTCATGCCTAGGTTCACACTAGGGACAATGATCAACTGAATGAGTCGAGCACTGTTATGGCAGAAGCATAGAAAAAGAACAAGTCAAGAAGGAAATACACTATATCGACAGAAAGTATGCCCACAAACAATATGCAAGAATTTGAACCAATTTATATATTACATCTTCTCCATGAAGGTTGGTCGATTGTTATATTAATGTACATGTTTATATAGAATATTGAGATGCTTGGGTGTCTACCCATTACCTTTAGTTACAAGAAGTTATAACGGTTCGAAATTTAAACCATTGCAGATGACTGGAAGAAAGAAACATTCTATTGATGTTTGATAAGCACCAACAACACATGTCAATATATTGTATGTCGAGCATGAAACTTGTCGAGGTCGGTTGTGTTGAGGTTCATACTTGTGGAAGATGATGGTGAACCTGTCGAAGTAGTAGAAGTAGTTGAAGTAGTCAAAGTGCTAGACTTTGTCAAATTTCAACAACATGCCAACTGCTGGTTGGATCATTCCTCTTTCCTTCAGAAACAATGGCCTCCATTTTGTATTTGTTCAGGTGAGGAAACTGGTTGGCTACTTCATTAGAAGAGTACAGTTTTCCTTGCATGGGGAGCTGTCCAGCTTTAGCCACTTGAAACAAGGGAATGGAGTTCATCCTTGTATGTCGTATGTGTTTTCCCATAATGGTGCCATCAAAGAAGTTCTTGAACATCTAGATGGATGTCTTTGGGTTCTACTATCTACAAGTCATTTTTTTCCAACAATGGTGCATGGTATGGTCGAAGTAGATCTACATTAAAGACTAGATGTAGGTCAAGGCATGCAGGAATGTTGATCTGAAAACTAATTTCACCAATCGGTTTAAGCATACTGTATGGACCATATTGCAAAGGTTTCAACTTTCTATATGGACCAGTGAAGCATTCCTTCTCTAGATGTAACCAGAACTGATCCCCAATTTGGAATGAATAAGGAATATGATGCTTGCTGTGTTGAGCCTTATATTTTGCATTAGCTTGTTGCAACATTTCCCGTGCTTGCTTCTAGATGTTGTATATTTGATCTATGAACTTCAATTATTTCTCCACTGTCTCATCGTTTGAGTTCGGTGTCCTTCGACTATGTCGAGGACCTAATCAAGTCGATAGGCACTGAGGGTTGAAATTCATAAAATATCTCAAATGGAATCTTTCCCATAGAACTGTGTTGAGCACAATTGTAGCTATGTTGTATGTATGGAAGTTTTTCATTCCATGTTCAATGATGCTTGTGGTTATACATGTGAAGCAGTTGTACTACCAAGTGATTTACAACTTATGTATGTCCATATGTATGCGGATGGAAGGTTGTCGACAAAGAAAGTCTTGTTTCGATATGTTTCCAGAGAGTTTTTCAGTGCTGACAAATCTAGCATCTTTGTCGGAAATAATGGTCTTCAGGAGGCCATAATGTTTCCACACATGTTCAAAGAAGAGTTGAGAAGTCTACTATGTTGTTGTAGACTTCTTACATGGCATGAGTATATCCATCTTGTAAAATCTGTCGAGTACTAGTAATATCACGTCATGCTGATGCTTGGTAGTAGGATATCCTGTCAAGTAGTCCATAGAAATATATTCCCATGGTGAACTAGGAACTGGAAGGGGCGTGTACAGTACTTGTTATTGATTCAGAGGTTTAGCAATGGTGCAAACCATGCACGATCGAATGTACTTTTTGATGTCAGATTTAAGTGAAGGCTAGTAAAATAACTTTTGGAGGATATCAAGTGTTTTTGTGACTCCAAAATGTCCTGTAGTATTGATGTAGTGTGCATCCTAGATGAGCTTCTGTCGATTCTCACCAGTTGGTATGCAAAGCTGTCCAATATTGTATAGCAAGGTGTTCTTTAGGAAGTAGTCGGTAGTAGATAGTGTGTCAGTCTAAAGCTGCCGATAAATTGCAGGGAAGTCTCAGTCTACCAAATACAATTTTTTCCAAGTAGTGGTGTCGTAACCCTGCATACTCATCACTGTGGACAATAGATTAATGGGTGGTCGGCTGAGACAATAGGCTGCGGCATTGGATTTTCCTTTTCAATACTTAATTACCAACTGAAATTGTTGCAGGTAATTAATCCACTGGAGTTGTCAAGTTGTCTGTAATTTCGACTGGGATAGAGCGAACTCCAAAGGTTTATGGTCAGTGAGGATGATCGTTTCCTTGCAAAGAATGTAGTGTGTCCATTACTTAAGATCTTGCACAATGGCGTAGATTTATTTTTCATACATCAAATACCTTCTAATAGTGTCGTTTAAAGTCTTGGAATGAAACACAAGTGAGTGACCTGAGTGAGTGATCACTACGTCGAGAGCATAGTCTGATGCATCTGTCTCAATCTCAAAGGGCTGATGCAAATTAGGTAACACAAGCATTGGTGCAATACAAAGATTTTTTTTGAGTTGTTCAAAAGCTTGTTGTTGTGTTGGTGTCCATTTAAAGATAGTTTTCCCATTTCCTTTGGTAAATTTATTCAAAGGCCATGTGATGTGGCTAAAGCCAAGTATGAACCGTCGATAGAAATTTTCCAAACTAATACAACTTCTTAGTTCATAAATGTTTTGAGGAATGGACCAATCTTTGAGGATCTGTACTTTTTATGGTTCGACATGAATGTCTTGAGAGTCAATTACATACCCTAAATATTTGATGTTGGTCATCGCAAATGAGTATTTATCCATGTTCAAATATAGTCGATGTTGTTGGAGAGTGTCAAAGACTTGTCAAAACTATTTGACATGTTCTTCCCATGATTGACTGGAAATCAGGATATCATCGAGATAGAAAATGATACACTTGTCGATGAAAGGTCCTAGAAGGTTGTCCATATATCTCATGAAGGTCGTCGGTGCATTAGTTAATCCAAAAGGAATGACTAACCATTCAAACAATCCTTCCTTGATATTGAAAGCCATTTTCCATACATCGGTGCACTCAATCAAAATTTGAAGATGTCCCAACTTAAAGTCGAGCTTCGTAAAGAAATTATCACCTTTCAAACAGTCAATGAGTTCATCTATCCTTGGAAGAGGGTATCTATTCTTAACCGAAATTTTGTTGAGATCTCGATAGTCGATGCACATGCGATAAGTCTCGTATTTCTTTGGAACTAGGATGACTAGACTTCCACAAGGAGAGGAGATGGGGTGGATATGACCCTTGTCGATCAAATCCTGGATTTTCCACTGAATCTCTTCGTTCTCGAGAATGGATCTTCTGTAAACATATGCGTTAGGTAATGAAGAACCAATTTTTTTTTTAATGGAGTGTTTTACCTGACAATGTAGAGGTACTTCGTTTGGCTCTTGAAATATGTTCCAGTATTCCTCAAGAATGTGGTCAATCTATTGTTGTTATCGGGGGTTGCGTTGGTCGGTGAGTTGACTTGTTTCTGCAGTATTCCTGGAATGTTGAGGATTTAGCATAATTAATGCAAACTTCTAAGCATGATTGATAAGCTTCTTTGTTTGTTTGGAAGATATCATAGCAACCGTTGATGTGGGTTATATCTCTCGTATGCGATACCATTGATTCCAAATTTTGACAATCACCTTCTAAGGCTTTGACTGATATGTAGCATGTCGATCCCATAGGTAAGGTTTCCTGAACAGGGAATCAACTACGGAAAGTGGTGCCATGTCACATAGTACTTCATATTCAAAAGGCTTAATGAAGTAGGTGAGTCTACATTGGCACGTGATTCATAGTTCCTTTCCATCCTTCATCCAACCAATATTGTAAGGCTGAGGATGTGGAGTGGTGACAAGACCTAATTTCTTCACAAGATCTTCAAAAACTAAGTTCTCATGGATACTATTATCTACAATTAGATGTAATGGATTTTTTTGAACCCATATCCATGTATTGAACAGGTGCTCTTGTTCCTCCTCATCGCTGATAGTTGAGGATGTCTGAGTGGTCGAGATTGAAGCCAAGAGGGTTGATGCATTTGTATCAGATTCTACCAAGGTTATGTTGGACAAGTTGGATGTCGAAAATTTTGCCAAAAATTCCTTTCGAGATTTGAATTTTGACATATCATGCAATGCTGAATTGTGATAATCGCACCATTTCTCGGTAGAATCTTGTTTACTATGATTCCTCCTGTCTTTCTAAAATTTATTCTTGTAATGATCGAGCTTTGGCAGAGTTGGCTGATAAGGGTTATTAAACTTGTCGTAGACAGTTGGTGACTTCTTGTCAGATGTTTGACCTGTTGGCTTTTTCGTGAAATGTTCTTTTATTTTTTTCTTATCTTCAAGCTTGCTAGGGTAATGAAATGCATCTGCAAGTTTATTGACAGTCAGAAAATCCATCTCTTGTTGAATGTACAAGGATAAACCACTGACATACTTCAGGACAATAAATTTCTCTTCTTCTTGGATTTCAAATCTAGCCATGAGTCAATAGAACTCGTCGTAGTAACTCTACATGGACTGGTCTTTCCATTGCCTTAGCTGCTGCCACTTCTTATACTGTTGTTCAAGATATTTGGGTGAGTAGAAATTATTTTAGACATGTTCAACAAATTTTACCCATATGTCTATGGGGTCGCCTTATTTTTACATCTTTGTTGATAAATATTCCCACCAACAGCGTACAAAGTTTGACATATTCAAGAATGCAATGGTGAACTTTTCCACTTCGGAGAGTTGATTCATAGAGTAGTAAGATTCTAGTTGTTGAACCCAATTATCGATAGATTTTGCATCAATATTTCCTTCAAGATTCGGTATGTCCATATTCATTTGCACTTTGAAGTATCTAATTTTATTAGAGTGAGGTCACGTTGAGGATTCCTCGAAGGTTGAAGCAAATCACATGAGAATATCACTGAACTAGACAAATATTTTGGTCTGCTGGTGAGCCAACACTTTTTCTATGAGTTGATATGTCTCATCGGTTGCATGTATATTGTTTGATTCTTCGTCCATCTTTTTTTAAGTCAAAAGAAGTGTCTTCTTGTATTACTGAGTTTCTGAGCGTGATTGAACAAGCATATGCTAAATAACTTCAATGGAAGTACTGAAGTAACTTAGTCTATGAACAAGATCAAGCTCTGATACCAATGATCTAGGTCGTGTCCCCATGCACGTTGGGGACAAGAGTGGACTAAATGAGTCGAGCGCTATTATGGTGAAAGCATAGAAAAAGAACAAGTAAAGCATGAATTACACTATATTGAAAAAAAGTATGCACACAAACAATATGCAATAATTCAAACCAATTTCTATATTACTTCTTCTCCATGAAAGTTGGTCGATTGTTACAGTAATGTACATGTTTATGTAGAATGCTGAGACACTTGGGTGACTACCTGTTACATTCAGTTACAAGAAGTTATAATGGTTCGAAAGTTCAACCATCGCATATGACTGGAACATAGAGACATTATGTCGATGTTTGAAGGTGCTGACATGGCATTTCAAGATGTTGTATGACGAGTGAGAAACCTACCGAGGTTTTTCTAGTCGGTTGTGTTGAGGTTTGTACTTGTCGAAGCTGATGTTGAACCTGTCGAAGTAGTCGAAGTAGTCTAAGTAGTCGAAGTGCTTCCTTTGTTGAAGTTTGACAACATGCCAACTATTCGTTGGATCATAGGTATTTCGGTCCAAGTTAACCCGTCAAATAAAAAGGTGGGGTTTCCCAAAGGAAGTGTGTCACAACCCCAAAAGTAAAGAAAAGAGAAAAATATTACTGCGAAGTAACTAAAGTTGACCAGCCTCTCTCTCTTCTCCCCCTGCATCCACATCCAAGATCTGGTATCAGAGTAAGTTTAAGAAATAAACCTTGTCTTAAAAAAGGGGAAAAGTAATTTTTTAAGGAAAATAAAAATTAAAAAATATGGTCTCCACTTCTGGTACACAAATGTCAATTTTACAAACTCCGATTTTCTTGGGAGAGAATTATGTATATTGGTCTTTAGTAACGAAGGGATTGTTCATAGTTCAAGATGTATGGGAGATATTCCAAAATGGATATACATAACCAACATATCAATCAACATATAATAATCTCACATAAGCTGAGAAAGATGGAAAGGATTTGTTCTACATATATCAATCTATGTATGAAAGCATATTCCCAAGAGTAGAAGCAACAAAGACCGCTAAATAGGTGTGGGATACATTGGAAATGACCTATCAGGGCTTGGACAAGGTAAAGACTTCAAAATTGCAAATTCTTAGAAGAGATTTTGAATCTATGTTAATGAAAGATACAAAGTTAGTGAAATTATTTTACACTAGAGTCATTGGTCTAATAAATCAATTGAAATCTCATGGATAAAATATAGAATATAGAAGGGTTGTTGAAAAAATTATTAGAAGTATTCCCCCAAAATTTGAATCATTGGTAGTGACTATTGGCCCTAGGAAACGTGTAATGTCCCTAGTTTTGACCCCGTTTGCATGATGTATATAATGTAATTAATCATGGTGAGGAGCTCAAGGCAAAAGCCCCACCATCGATTTTGTTGTCTATGTTTCGGCAATAGGGATAATTGCCGATGGTATGCTATGCTATGAGGTACATAATAATTTGGCATCATGTAAACATGCACATCAATTAAAATAAACCATAACCAGCTACGGCAGTGCAACGTTGAATGAAAAGGGCATGGTTCCAAAGGATAAGGGGTGGGGGATGTCAAACCTTGGTTTATGGGGGAAAAACCCATGTTTTATTACCTTGTTGATTTGTCACCTTTTCTTGTCTCATCCAACCTCTTCCAACCTCTTTAATGCTTCAGCTGGTGGTTGGGGCAGTTATTGCTGAAGTGGTGGTGGTTGTGACAGGCTGTCAGTCCTTTACCCACTTTCCCACTCCACCCACATCTACCCATTCTTCTCCCTCACGCACTCATCCCTGGTCAGTTCACACTCACCACGATTTTGGTCTGTTGGCTCCTCACGCACAGGTTTTGGGGGCATTTTTGGTCTCACGCAGGTTTTCTTCCTCTTCCCCACGAGTTGCAAAACACCCACGAACTGCAAAATCGCGTCCTTCCTGTTGTGTGTGCATCCTCGGACAAAAACGGAGCCGTTTTTCCTCACGCAGGGCCTCCATTGTCTATTCCTTTCCTTGCTGGTTTGGATTGTTTAACCACGCACAGGTATTCTTCTGTTTGGGGCGCATATGGAGAGCTGAGAGCCGTGCTCTTGCATCCATGACTGACTGTGAAGGGCCATTCACGTTTTTGGCTGTCTCACAGATTAATTGGGTCGTTTTTCCCTGCTGTAAGTTGTGCTCACTGGTAGATTTCGGGGCTGTAGTCTTCCCCATGTTGTGAATGTATTTGCTGTTACGTTTAGGGGCCATTGTAAATTCGAGTGAGAGTCATTTTGGCCACGATAGGGCCAAGAATAACTTAGGAATTCGTTTTCCTTGTTTAAGCTGTGACCGTATGGTTAGTCTTCGGACTGTGCTGGCTTGGCTTGTCTGTTGAAAGCCTGTGAAAGCCAGCTGTGTTGGTTTGCTGTTTATGTCCCCTTAGCTATGTATAAGCCTGCAATTGACCCTTATTCTAGAGGAATCATGCCCACCTCAGGGGTGGCAGCGTTGCTGAGAGACTGATGAGCACGCTGGCCTATGGTTGGGTGGAACGTTGCAACGACATAGCTGGTTGCGGGTGAATTCTTCATCAAAAGATAAGTGCTGCTGTTACTTCTCCTCTGCAATTTATATACTGTGTTATGTGAAATGATGAACATGATCAATGTAGAAATGTGTTTATGTATGTTTGCTTCCGCTGTATGAATAAAGACTATGCATCTGTGTATGCTTGCAAGTTTTATTTTCAGCATTTGATTTCTATTAATGTTCATGGGCTATTTGCCCAGCTGTTATTTGATGTGTTGGTCGCATCCTCTTCGTCGGTTGAGGGACGGGGACGTGACAAAATGTTAGACAGAATTCAGCCAGAATTCTGTTGGGGAATATAAATAATTTGGTCGCAATACATAAAAGAGAAGCTATGACAGAAGAGGAACTGTGACATGAAATATATGCGATGAAAGAGAAGATGTGATAGAAGAACAACGACGATGGAAGCATTGGAAATAAGAGAAACCACACCAAAAAAAGATTAGAGTAGTGAAAATGATAGATCAGTTGATTGTGGGAAAGGATTTAGTTCGACTAAATCACACTTTTGTTAATAAAGAATCAATGTATTTTGGGCCAATAGTTCCTATTTTTAGTTGTAACTGAATGTATGAGAATAGAAATCATAGCCTGTCAGCTAACAGAAAAGATTCGGTTGATTAGGAAAGGTATAAGCTTCTAAAATGGTGAATCTGAGCTATTTGCGGAATTGATGTTGGTAATTGATTGTTTGTTAGAGAACAAAAGAGCAAAACCGATTAGAAAGAGGAACGATCTAGGATATGTACAGATCGATAGAGGAGTAAACGAAAGAAGAAGTACCTAGACCTAAAACCTAAGAGCATGAGAGAAGAAAAGTTTGTCTAACTTGTAAATAATACCTAGAGAAAATTCTACAAGCTAAGTGCGCAAATAAATGGTGCTCATATATTTCTCATTCTAGATGAAGAGCACCTTTATGGTTTTTCCTAGATGGGTTTCCACGTTAGCTGGTGTCTTTGTGTCTCATTAATTATAGTGCTTATGTATGTTGCATGTATGTTTTAAGTAAGTAAATTTGAATGTGTCACACTGCATTTGTTTATGAAGAATATCTCATATGGGTCTGTCCCATTTCTTATTGAATGAATTTGTAATAAGAAAATTATGTTGATTATTATGATATGTGTCAAGTGATAAATAGAGTGGTATATTGAATGAGAAGATAGGGGATAAGAAGTATAAACCCTATATTTGGTCGAGAATTGTGATAAGGTACTAGGAGAGTAGAAATCCCCACCTAATTGTAGAAACCTGGTTCTAGTACTAGGAGATTGCATTTGCATCGTAGGTGCTACTGGATGATCCTTGATCTGTCGAGACAATATATGGGTCTTTGTTGACAATCAAGGATCTGAACTTGGGTCAACCAGAGGAGAAAGCCAACAAATGTTTCTGTTGTCAGGACCGTAAATCATTTTATTGTGCCACTCGATGAAGCCAGAAATTCAAGATTGGGTCGATTCGAAGGAAATAGAATTTGCACGGAAAGAAAGTGAAGCATATCTACTAAATTTGACTGAGTGGTTGGAACAATACTTCTATATAGATATTCATGATATTTTCTTTTTTGAATTTCTTGTTTTGTTGTATGAGTGGTTGTTGAGGCTAGCAACCCAACATAGAAACTTTTAAGGAGGAGAACCGATAGATTGGAGCCTTTAACTGATTCAATGGTATTAATTCATCACAGTAATCTAGGGACTAAACACAAGTCTCATCAAAGATTAATAACAATAAGACATGAAAATGGTGTAATAGGGCTACAAAATGAGTAGCTGCTCTGTATATTCACACAAAGAATGAGTAATACAATACAATGTCATGCTGCAAGCATGAATGACAAAGAAATTTGAATTCCTAAGGAGGTCATTCAAATTGAATGAGTGAGTCTAGCTTAACTAAATGTAAGCCACAGTCAACATTCAAGTTAACCAATGATCAAAATACTAATTGACTCAACTAAGCTCTAACTGAAGTTGGAGTGCAATAAATGACTGAGTCTAACTGAAAGTAGGTTAGACACATGTCACATCAATCCAACCATCAAGTGGTAGTGCTTCAATGACTCCAATGAACCCAGATGAGGTTAACTGAAGTGTAACTGGACATAAGAAGTGGTTGGAGGTGCCTTTGTTGAATCCAGTTCATTAAATAATCAATAAATAATCAATTTAATGATGGAGGGCACCTTCACTACTCTGCTTAACTTATTGCAACCACCATTTAGCAATATGGGGCATTAACGACACTTAGATCACCCCCGGAGTGCTCAGGTTAGCCTTCCCGAATGTAGGAGAAGGCTAAGTTATCCTCCTTGATTGAAGGTAGGCATGGGTCTAATCTAGTGTTATAGCGGATTTCACCACACTAGGTGAATCACACATTGTATGGCCTTCCCTTGTCCCGCTGCAGACTCATTACCCCCTTTGGACAAACTTAATATCTTTTGATGTTACCTTAATCATCCCCAAAAAACATTATAATATTGATATACGCGGCTTTTTCCCCGATAACCGCGTACATACGCGGATATTCCCT
>LPNX010566037.1:0-19058 GCA_001517045.1 Pseudotsuga menziesii | reverse complement strand
GATTGATGATTAAGTCCCATTATTTCCTCCCTTCTAAAGAGGAAATTATCCTCAATTTCTGTTGACAATACACCCTAGGACATAATAGTGTGTGTTGGATTGACCCATGTGGGTGTTGGGAGAATGTGAAGAAAACCATCTTATAAATTAAGAGTGTCAAATATGAGTGGAACATATTGTTCGATTGTAGTGGTGAGAAGAATAAAAATTGTAAATGTCCTACCTACTGAAGAACCAAACTAACTGTGTCTTATTCATGCACCCGTGCATAAGGGTTGACACCTACATATCCTTGGGTTGAGGGGAAACACAAACAATTTTGTTCTTATAGGGATATAGCATAATTTTCCTTGTGGTTTGGTAAGTTGGGCATTGTTTTGAAACAAATGAGTGTTATAATTTTCACACAGTCCTTGACAGTGGACCTCCTTGTTGTAGTGTGACCCTGTGGAGTAGGTTGTTATAACGACTACTATAATTTTTGAGCTAGTCAATTCAAACCAAACAAACTGGTTCTAAGCCTATGTGTGTGTGTGTGTGTGTGTGTGTGTGTGTGATATGTTGTAGTGTGACCCCGTGTGTGTGTGTGTGATATGTTTTAGTTCCTTGTTGTAGTGTGACCCTGTGTGTGTGATATGTTGCAGTTCCTTGTTGCAATGTGACCTTGTGTGTGTGATATGTTTTCCAAGTGGCTATCCAAAAATGATGTTTCATCTGCATGGCCCACTATAACATTAAAACCTTTGTCATCACCTACATATCTCATACTTTGTATGCTCAGTTGTGTTGCATCTCATTATAGGTATAGCGTTAGCATCTCATATAAGTATAACGTTAGCAGAATACTCACACAAGGATCAAAATTGATCATTTCTAGGTTGTGATAAAGGAAAATGATCCCCAATGGTTATATTTTGGCTTTATTGGAGTAAACTGCTTATTTGTTTTTTGAAATCAATCCATTCCTCTTTGAATCAAGTCATGTAATGCATGGTAAAGATGTCAATTTCTATCGATTAAATTAGCCTCTTGGGGGTCAATATTCACTATTGGAAAAATGATTCATAATATCCAATGGTTTATAATGAGAAGCAAAATACTTAAGTTGTAGCTAGTATTCCTTATATGACTTAAATGAGTTGCAAGTGATGTTTTAAGTTTCAGATCTTCAAGTAGTGTGACAAGGTAAGAACAAAAAATAAGTCCACCAAATGATGATGAAAATTGCAAGGTTTACTAACCCAATAAGTCAAACTCGAAATCTAGCTTCAACCCAAGAAAATTAGATGAGTAAATCTACTTTTTCAAATTTGCAATATGCGAGTGATCTCCAAGACTTATAAGGAAAACAAACAGTAGTATAGGACTGTAGGTTAGTGGTTTTATTCAAGGCACATAACATAGCATTTTTTCATAATTAAACACATTCAGGTCTTGGTTTCTCAAATTAAACACATTTTTGCATGGCATTGAGGTCCACAATTTAATGCATGGTGAATTAAAAATGATGGTATTCATCGCCTCTGGTTGGAAAATACTAAGAACATCTATACAAATAAATTCTATCTCTCATAGAATTTATCTTTATCCAATGCTTGAAAACTTCCTTCCATGCTTGGAGATCACACCCCTTGAGGATCCTTGTCGTATCATGTGTACACCTTGAACAAAGAGCACTTCAAGTGGAGACCCTATCTTGACAATATATTAGGTTGCCTATGGATTTAGTACACTTTACTACTGTTGGCCTCTCTCACCTATTATATATGAAATGAGGAGAGAGTATTTAGTTCTAGTAGTAATATAGAATCATGTGAGAGTTGATTGGATCAATTGTATCTTGAGGAAAAACTTTCCTCACGACTTTATAGTTGTATTTATGCAAGGAAGGAAGGTGCTAGGGTTTTTGGAAGACAAAACCTAGAAGATACTTGAAGGGACGGGGTTTTTGAAAGACAAAACATATAGGATACTTGAAGATCTAGGGTTTCAGTCCATATGAGAAGGGACTAGGGTTTGTGATAAATAAACCCTAGAGGATTCTTGGAGGACTTTGCTTGGAGAGTTTGTGTCATGTAATATTGGTGAAATATTAAGAATGGACTTGTTGGTGTTGGTGGTAACTTGTTTTAAATATTTTGGTGTGGCTAGATAGTTTGGTGGTATTAATTTATAGGCCTTTGTATTTATCATTAGGGTTTTATATTGATGGTAGACACCCTATATAGGGTTTGGATGCATTGGGGACTCTTAGCTTGTGCTAATATTGAAGGACTATTTTGTACCAACTTGTCATAAGTTGTAGGTATGTACTTGTAAATTCATTTTTATGTATATGCCAAGTGTAATTTCTTGTACAAACTTTGTGTAATTGAAGAGTTGATTTTCAAAGTATATTCTCATGGTGAATGAGTAGTTTCTAGGGTTGTTTGGTATGTTTATTTATCATATATAGTTAGCTAATTTTGTTGAGTAATTTGAAAAGTATACAAAAGTTAAGAGGGAATATTTGTGGTTGTAAGAATTTTTATGTTAATAAGACATTTCACATATGTAATATGTTAGGATTTGAGCTCTAAGAGTTGGACTCTAGAAACATAGTTCCCTTGAAGTATAATCGTTCATTGTTTATTTTTGGGGGCTGAATTATATATTTGGTTGTACATAAGTGAAATGTATATTGTTGTTATTTATACTTCAAATTTTGATGCTAAGGATGAAAGTTCAAGGGAAATAGATCCCAGGGAACCTCAAGGTTGAGGAAAAATTTCTGAATTTGCATTAAGCAACATTTTCTCAAAATTTCTAGAGTGATCACATATATTCTTGCAGTCATTCTCGAGGAAGAAAAGGCCAACAAACATAAGGTTCATTGTTGTTTTACAAAATTCTATGCAGGCGTCGATACAACTCCAAGACACTTGTTGTTGGATAGGCTCAATGGTTGTGCTTACTTGACTTAGTGGTTTCCTTAATGATGAATTGTTGTTGGATAGGCTCAACGGTTGTGCTTACTTGACTTAGTGGTTTACCAACCAAATAAGTCAAACTCGAAATCTAGCTTCAACCCAAGAAAATTGGATGAGTAAATCAACTTTTTTTTCCATATTTGCAATATGTGAGTGATCTCCAAGACTTATAAGGAAAACGAACAGTAGTATAGGCCTGTAGGTTAGTGGTTTTATTCAAGGCACAAAACATAGCATTTTTTCATAATTAAACACATTGAGGTCTTGGTTTCTCAACTTAAACACATTTTTGCATGGCATTGAGGTCCACAATTTACTCCATGGTGAATTAAAAAGAATGGTATTCATCACCTCTGGTTGGAAAATACTAAGAACAACTATAAGAATAAATTATATCTCTCACAGAGGCATTTTTTGGCAATGGAGGCATCTGTTTGAAGACTGATTTTGTTTGCAGCTCACCAAGGTTTTTTTCTTGTGGCCCCCAAAAAAGCATAAAAAGGCTGAAATCCCTCTGTCCATGGCAGTTACATCCCTTCCAAAAATATTTTTTTGGTAGTACAAAGTGTACAAAGTTTCTCCTATGTTTGGCTCTTTACTCCTGCAAGTGACTTTACTTTTTATCAGATATATCCTTTGAATTTGGATTATAATTGTCATTTTTCGTAGAATCCCGAGTATTTAATAGTTTTTGTGAAGTCTTTAGCAAATCCATATTCTCTGTGGGATATAATGTATCTATAAGGCAAGGTTATGATAGAGGTATTGTTCTGACATACCATTTTGAGTTTTAGGGAATCCTTTTTGATGTCCATTGAATGGCAGGTGCTAAGCGCAACTGGCCAATAATTGGCTTCTACTGATGGACAATTGTCTATCTATTTATTATTGGCCTTGTTATGTCAACCTGTAATAGTTTCTATTAAAATTAGTTACAAAGTTTTAATATTCATTTGAATGGAACAAATCAGCAGGGAAAGTACTAGTTGATGGATGCTAGAGTCTAGAAATAAGATTTCATGGTTTATGATTTGACTGACAAACATTCAGGTTTAGAGAACTTTAGGTTTGAGTATAATTTTATTTAGGTTCAATAACCCGTTTAACACTTTCCTACACCTTCAAGTGAGTCATTTGTCTCAATTAGGGAATTTTTCTTTACAAAAATGAATCTTCCTTTCAGAGGGATATGCTTGATTATTTTGGTTGGACCGAGCCTTTAGTTCCATGGGTAACAAAGCCTCTGCTTCTTTCATCACAAAGAGTAACATCTAAGACATGTGCATGCATGTTGATTTTCATGTGAAATCTACATTTATATTTAATGTTGTTTGATTCGCCCAACTATTGTTTGATGCACACTTGGACAGACCATTGGAAGGTTTGTATTAATCAACCAAACCCTATCCCTAAATTGGCTAACAACTAAACCCTATCCATGTGTCTATTAATCATCCAAACACTATCCATGTGTCTCTTTTGAATATACATGCAATTTGGTCCAAATAGATATTAAAGAACATAATCGTAACATGGACTCAACATGTATGCATGCATGTTATTTGGTCATATGTCATCTTCTTCAAGGTTCTTTACCAAATACACATGGTATCATCAGTTAAAAAATGAGAGTGAATATATGCATCAAACTTATGTTGTGCAACTTTCAATATTAAAATGAATTGTTTTGATACCTTAATGTTTTCAAAGCTGTGTGCAGGCTGGTAGTAGATAGTTTCTATGGCTTAGTGGAATTATGGATAGCATTTTTATGAGCCAAATGTATTTTCTTCGACTTTTGTATTTTTTATGGATAACATTTGATGAGACACATGGTTCCCCAAATATATTCGAGGAACCTCAAGTTTGAGGTGAAGTTTCTGAATTTACATTAAGAAACAACTCTCAAAATTTCCACATCATATTAAAGCTGAGTTGACTGGAATTGCTCTCTTGGTGAAGAGGAGTTAGGTGTTTTAGTTGTTTCATACATGGGAGAGGTGCTTGAACTATTATAGGTTGGGTGCGAACTACTATTGTGATTTGGAAGAAGAGTTTGGACCATAGATTGAGGAGGGAATCTATTTCATCATTGGGATATCCAGGAGAGGGGAGGATTTTCCCTAGTTCCTTGAGGTCCTAGCTAGTGTTGCAATAGAGAGTCATCTAGCTTACTCTCAAAAAATATTGGTGACCACTTGACCTATCCTGTTAATTTTCAGGGGCTTGGTGGACATATCCACATTTCTGATTTTGGTGCAGATCATGTGAGGTGCCTCTCACTGTTGGTGATGAACAATACACACTTCACCACTAATGGGAAGCACATTAGTTTCCATCTATTATTTTATGTATATTATTTAGTACATATATATAGATGCATCCGGTGGTCTACCATTTTTTAACGACAATTTTGTTTTACTTTGGAGTGATGTCATGTGCAAATTGATGGGAGGGTCAAATGCCCTTTCAATTCAGATATTGTTTTCCTATTTTTTGAGAGGTTTTTGGTTTTTATGCCATAATTTGATTGTTTCCCTCCTAAGACAATGACCAAGGTTCTTATGTGCATGTGGGGGAAGACGATGCCCAAGGGGGGGAAACCCAAGTTCCTGGCGAGGATCACAGTGTAGGTGCTCAAGATGTTAGGTAGTGAGGAAAATTATTCATTAGACTTGGTTCCATAACCATATGCAAGCTTGGATTGGAGAGCATGCCACAACATATTTTTTAGTCAGGATGAACCAATGGATAAGAGAGGTAATATTAGCATTATGTTTAAATTAATATAGTTGCATTTGATTTGTTTATTCTTAGTACAAATGAAATATATTCTAAATGGTTATTTTAAATTTTTTAATTATTGTTGTGTACTATATATTTTGTAGGCATTGGCATGTTCGGTGGGGAGGAGTTTCCTCTTCTCACTCAGGATGATGAGGAGATACAAGATCTCGAGATGCCACAGTTGCATAGACCTAGCCTCTGATGCAAGATTGATGATAGGTATCGACATGAGGTGGTAGACATGTTATCGATATTGTTGGCATAGAAAGGGGTTAAACCTGTATGGGTGAATGACATAATGCAACAACCTTACCTTGTAGATTTATGGAGGATGGTTCCTTATGATATGAGGAACTTGATGCAACAAATTTTTGACGCATCCATTCATTTATATGCTACGGGGGACAAAATATCATCAACGCTGAAATATCATCCACCTCCAACTCCTCTATTGGATCTAACATCTCATCCACCTCCTCCTCCTTAACCTCCTCCCCCATTGAATTAGAAATCTCATCCACCTCCTACTCCATTAGCTCCTCCATATCGTCATCTACCCCCACCTGGACCACCACATCCATCTCCTCTTCTATACCTATGTGACTAACCAATATATACTCTTAATTGGACCAACCATCCATCATCTTGTCGTACGCTCACCTCAGTTCTAGATAGGACGGTCAAAATGAGTGAGCTTGATCCTCATGAACTTATCTATGATACTCTACAGGATAGTTTTTTCCTTGTAGAGATGTCGATGCCTCTGGCTCTAAAGGTGGAGGTGTTGATGCCTTTGGATTTGCTGGTGGAGGTGTTGATGCCTCTCACTCTATTGGTGGAGGTGTCAATGCCTCTGGCTCCTTTGGGAGAGGTGATAGAGATATGTTATTTCAGTTATTGGACTAGAGATGTATATTTGGCATGTATCATCAGTTTGATGTTATTACTTACACACACACACATGACATTATTTATGTTGCAGATGTTGATGTTTATTAATATGTTAATGGTGATTCCATATGTTAGGTCTAGGGATGATTTTAAGGAACCATACTTATTTAAAAGTGTATAAATGTTGGTGAATATTACCAATTCTTAAAATGCCAACTATAAAAATGATTGGAGATATTTTTCAAAAAATATTTTAATTTCCAAGGACTTTATATCGTTTATATAATAATTTGGCGATTTTTAGGGTGAAAACATTTTACCCCATCAAAATTAGGCGAAACAGGGCTTCAAAAAATGCAAAATGGCAAACCTTTCTTGGGAGAAAAACATGGAAAAATAGCCCACTGGGCTAAAATTCGCCCCTAAAATTATCCCTGGTTAGGTCATGTTTGATGATGTTTGTTAGATGTGTGTGATGGTTATGTTTGAAAATGCAACTTGTGTTTGGTTATAAGTGCTATTGACTATTTTGGTTGAACGAGTACATGTGAAAGGATAAACAACCCCAAGATTCACAACATCTATATTAGACTTGGAAATCATAAAACTATTACCATAAAAGGAGAATTTGGTTCCAACATTAGCCATAGGTAAAGAAGACGACCAAGCACCATACAAAGCAACGCAGTTGTAACAAGTTTGTTACTTACTTTTCAAATTAATGGGAAGAGAGAATTCACTGCTACCCTCCAACAAATGGATCGACCTTAGTGTGTACTTGGAGATTTTTGCTCTCAACTCATGCAAATTTTTGGATCTCCTAGTAGAGATGTTTTTATTGGCATTGACATTATACTTTGGAACACTGGAACTTTTAGTTGTCTGAACATAAGCAGAGGGGTTAGTCAATTTAGGATAAAACATAGTCGTTTTTGGCTTCCAAATTTTCCAAAATGAGCATAGGGAAGTGTTCCTACGTGTTTTTTCTATATCACTTATTGAATTTTTTACTATTATAGGGGGTATTACACTATCAACATTGGGCATTCAATTATTAGTATAATTGGTGAGTGTGACACACCGAGGGTTCTCCTTTAATCCTTGACCTTTGAACAACCACATACTACAGTGGTGTCAAAAAAGAGATCTAGCTCATGATCAATTATCATTGATGACCCAAGATTATGGATGGAAGATGGAATGTTACAGTTGGCAGGGTAAAGCATCTACCCATTTTCATCTACCAAGTGCTTGCAATATCTTGCTCTTGATAACAACTTAGCACATTTTTCAACTGGTATAATATCTTGTGCATCCGAACTTGATCTTGAATCAGGATCATGCAAAATAAAATACCTTGTTACTTAAATTAACATGGATAAGTAAAATAAATTCATTTAGATGATCAAAACATATATATAATATAAACTTATGAGAGATGGAAACAGAGAAATGGATGAACTTTGAACAATATGCAATGAGATGTAATTTGAAAAATTGGCCATTTGATATTATAATCTTTTCTCCCTGCATTTGAGTCAAATCAACAATCAATAAATGTATACAATCCGAAAAATATTTTTTGAGAACCATATTACAATCTTACTTCCAATATAGTTTTGAAACTATTTTGTAATAATAAGGTGAGATTAAGGAGCACATGTATACTATGAAATATCTTATTTGTTGTGGTTGAATCCTAAAACAATATTTGAGTTGAATATACCATTTTAAGTTGAAACATAAATTCCTATGGATTTTTAAATTAAAGTGGCATGCCACAATAATACACCCGCACTGGTGCATTCTAACTAACGAAATGCAATGGTGCTGCAAATCCCTATACACAGTGTGTTGTAACATCCGCAAAAATATATGGAAATGAAATTGTCCACTATATTAGACAACAGATAGTTATCGATGCAATTTTCAATATTGTTGAGGGTTGTGCACTTTGTGTAATAGGATGCACCTATGCATTTGTATTCTTAATACGAACATCATCATGATATTTTTTTTTATTTTTTGTTGTTGCATGCCACCACGATCCATCATGAAAATTAAAGCGCACTAGTGCATGCATATATTCCCGACACATTGCTATTTCGATATATATATATATATATGGTGTGTTCCATGTTTGAACGCACTAGTGCGCTAGTGTAACACGTGCACTGCAATCATGAGAATCAAAAATAAAATCACATAAATTATTTTTCCATAAAAGTAGTGGGAAATTCATTTTCAAAACCTAATTCTATAGAGTGTTTATAAAAAAATTTCCTAATCACTATTTCGTTGTTTTACCAAAATTTTGAAGGGAGAGTTCTAGAAGAAAGACTTACTGGGGAGGAGTTTGGAGCAATAAGAGTATTCTGAATATCGAAAGTTGTAAGGTGTGATGAATAAAATAAACCTTGTTCAATAGAAATTTGATGTAAATTTTTACAATTGATCACAATGCATGTTTCATTATTTTCCTATTTAAATGTTAAATGAATTTCGAAAAAAAAAAATCATAGTTACCTTCAACGTTGGAACCCTATCTTTCTTGTTACTTCCTTTTGCTTGAAGTGGCTACAAAATTTTACATTAGGATTTAAATCCCTCTATTGTTTTGGAAATATGAATTTTCTTTATAGGTATTTTACAGTTAATTGGTTTGTGCTTTTATATAGAAAGCGTTGTGTGCCTTGGGACCACTTGTTGGGTTGAGTCCACAACCTTGTCGACACTGTAAGTTTCTTTTTTATTTTGTTTTAATTTTTTTTTCCAAAATGGTTACGCAACTTTTGGTGCGTTCAAGTGGCTCTAATGCACTAGTGCATTTTTAATTACAACACATTGGTAATGCCAAATATATTATTCTTTTATTTCATTTTTAACTTTATAAAAAATGCTTATGCATTTTTTGGTACAAGAGAGCGGTATTAATGCACCAGTGAGTTATTTGTACAAGTACATTGTTTAATTACATATATATATATATATATATATATATATATATATATATCACACTGATAAACACATATGTGAATTTTATTTTATTTTATTTTTGTAAATGGTGCATTCATGTATTAGAAGCACTGGTGCGTTTTGTGTACTGAATCACACCGTAAAGACAATTTTTTAAATATATCCAATTTATTTGTATAACATATTTAGTGGCTTCTCTATTTAATGGCCCGGGTTGTATTTTGATAGAAAAATCGTGACAAGAGTTCAATGAGCAAAAATAACTCTAATCGGGATAATGGGCGCACATCCAAAAACGTGAAGAAGGTAATCTCTTTGTAATTTATATATTAAATCAACATGTTTGAATTATATCTAATATTAAATAATATGTATTGGTTAATGTATGTCATACAGAGCCAAAAACTGAGGAATCTTGATAATATTCTTTACAATCCAAGTGCAGAAGAATGTAAAACATTAATGGAAATGTTGCAGAGGGATGAATCAAGTAAATACGAAAGGAATTAATATGATTTTTTTCTTGAATTTATAGTAATACTATACTTTTTTTTGTAAGTAAGAACCCACAGAGTTTCGAATCAGTGACCTTATGCAAGGAGTCCCTTAACAGTACATCCATTCAACATCTATTCTACGCCCCATGGGAATAGTAATACTATACTTAGGAATATTTACTAATATGTTTTAAACACTCTAATTCACATATGTTGAATGTTATGCAGGGACTGATAGAAATAGAAGGGAATTCCATCATATTAAAAACAAACTATGGATGATTTAAATGATGATGAATTGGTCCTTAGCTCATCTAGAGTGTTGTTAGAAGTGAATGAAAAGGGAATTTTATTTTATAAAACTATGAGGGATATAGTAGAAAGAAAGTATAGGCATACTTTCCACTTAAAGTACACAAATAAATCCAATTATTCCAATACTAAGGTTATATCTAAACTACAACAGGCGTTTCAAGAGAAATGGTCAATGAGACCTGTTAGACTTGCAATAGAAAAAAAATACCACAAAAAAATTGGTTTAATGTAATTTTACATTTTCACGAAGATTATGAAATTCCTACAGGATGAACAACATGATATCCAAAACATGCCAATACAAATGTCCAAAAAGTGTACAAGGAAATGGTCAAGGAAATGAACAAAGTTGCATCGTAGGAGGAGCCATCTCAGCAACAACATGCGTAAATGAACATACTAAATAAAAGGAGATTGACATATAATTCTTTATTGGTATGCATAAAAGACTCATACTCATGCATAAGACCACATACAAATTGATAATAAGAAAATATAAATTAAAGATAAATGAGAAAAAGAGATGTTGTGCACCTTTTTACAATGGTTGATCTAAGATGCCCCTTGTTTTTTCTAGGTCTTCTTTTGATTACCCAACCTTCGAATTACAAAATAGAAGGAACCAAACTTCCTCAAACAAATTTGAATTTTTTTTTAAAAATATTATTGAATTGGAGATTAAATGAACATAAGATTATTAATCAACTTTAATATGATTTTTTTTATAAATTTATGCCAATTATCAATCACAAAATTGACTTAGAATTAGGGGAGGGGAAAGATGTCAAATATTTATTGAAACAATGACACAAAGTACAATAAATACCTATTCTCTAATTCAATAGCTTAAAAAACCTGAATATTCTGGTCTCTCTTGCTTATGCACTCACACAATTCCACTCCAATCAACTAAACAAATAAAGGGAGAAACTACTTTAGGGAAGTAGTTTTAGTATGTAGGGATACAAGGGCTTAACAACAAGGTTTACTGATGGAAGGGAAAAATGGGCAGGATAGCGAGTGATTCCTCTAGTCTGACTTTACTATCTTGGTTGTTTTTCCCTCTCGTTCCATTTAATTCCTTTTAATGATTGAAGCAAGAAGTTGAGGATGGTTACCAAGTGGTTGGAGGAGTTAAAACTGAGCAAGTAAGTTTGCATAACTTCCTAAATTCCCTCATTTTTTAATATTTATTTATTTTTAATGATTTTTTGAGGGAATTCGCACCTAAATCAAAGTCAATATGTGAATTCACACCTTGCTCAAGGATAGGGAGAAAATGGTACATTCCTTGCTATTTCATATGGTGTGAATTGATCTTTTTAAGGTTGAAATAATTCATAATGAATGGGAAAGAGTTGGCATTTCAATTCTAATACTCAGGGCCAACAAATAAGAGGCAAATCATAGGTTCTTCCATCCATAAATGTCTTCTTTTGTGAACATATAATGACACTTTAAGTGTCCTCTTTTTTAAATGTCATCATAGATGGAGAAGTGCCAATTTGAACTATAACGCAAACCACTGATATGTACATGTTTTTACCATGTGAATAATTTAGTTGAATTTTAACATGGGGAACAATGTTTGATTATCGGTCATTGATGTAAACTGTTAACAAACATTATCCAACCCATGGATGATGATAATGGGAGTCAAGGTACCTAGTAAATATTAGAAAATGTGGATAAGTGAGATAAATTCAAACACTTGTAGAATCTATCAATCATGGGACATTGATGTATTCCCATTGTCAATAGTGAGGGATCTACCATTAATGGTTGCAATACCCAAGGAACTAAATGTCTCTAAACCTCATTCTTGAAGCAAAATGAGTTGAATTCAATGGGAAGAGATCAATTGGAAGGGAGGAATTGAAGCATACCCCATTAACCAACATGAATAGATATCGACACTAAAAGGAAAAGGCCCGTTAGCATAGGTTATAGTGAATTCTCCTCTAAAAAGAGCCAAAATATCCATTTATAGAGGAGGTCACTTGTAGAGGCGAGCATGTAGAGGTTTTAGCAGATGTTTTTTTCTTTCCTGGTGCACTTATACATTTCAAATGCACTAGTGCATAAACAACCCAAACCCATTGGTGCTGACAATAAATCATGTTGCACAATGACCAAAAACACCTTTAAGTGAAAAAAAACTAAAATTTTACAACCAGTGCACTTATATTACCAAAGTGCACTTGGATGCCATGAACTTGAAAGAACCAAAATAGGGTATAAACAGATTGTGGAGAACACCATATTTTTATAATGTTTTTTTATTTATTTTTCCATCACCGGTGCAGTATGTCTAATTTACCAAAATGAGGGAGTAAAGACAACATCACATTGTGTTAGGGTTAAAAATTTCCAAAAAAAAAAAACACGACTGTATTTTTTTCAAATTAATGTTTGTCGTGGGTTTGATATTATCAATCACATCGGTGCATAATGGAATCAGGCACACCACATTAGGGTTAACACTATGCAAATTAAAAAACATGACTATATTTTTTTTTATTTCAATTTCCTATTTACAATGATTTTAATATTACCAATGGTCTCACTGCATCATGGAAACGCGTGCACTACATTAGGGTTAAAATTTTCCAAATTAAAATAAAAATCATGACAATTTTTATTTAAAATTTCTATTTGTGGTGTGTATTATCCATTGCATCAATTCATTATTGAATAGGGTGCAACGTATTAGAGTTAAAACTTTCCAAATTAAAAAAACACGACTATATATTTTATTTCCAATTTCTATTAACGATACATTTATATTATCAATCACACTGGGGCATCCTGGAATTGGGCGCGCCAATAAAAGGGTCTAAAAAAAATCAAGGCACCGAAAAAATCATTTCTACCATTCTATGGTGCTTCCGAGCCCAACAACACTGGTGCCATACATCACTTAGATGCCCTGAAAACCATACTCCACGTGGCAGTATTGCTCGCTCCCATAGGCTCATGATTGGAGTTTGAATTTTTCCAAATAGTTATAAAATTTTCAAATTTTACATACATCGCCACGATGCCCCCCAGATGCACAAGTGACCAGGTGAATTGAATGTTACTTTACTAATTAATTTTTTAAAGGTAAATTTGAGAATTCATCTTTATTTTTCCCAAATTAAAAAAAAAAAACTTTGCATGCCGCATTTAAGCCATTCGGATTGCATCACCAAATGGTGAACCTTGTATATTTACAAGGTGCACCTGTAGCGGTGTGTTTACGACATAGGTGCACTATAATTTTTATCGCATCGATTAAGATAATTTATAAAAAAAATATGAATTTAATCTTGATGCATTAAGTGGTGTGTTTAATTTAACCGACCACACCTCTACCATGATGCACTAGCATGTTACTAACACACCGCTAAACTTAAAAAATAAAAAATAAAAAAGTTTTTTAGGGTGCACTTAGTTACATGACGCACAATAAATTCTCGATGCACTCTCATGTAACGAACACATCGTATTACCATAAAAATTTCATAATTTGACGATGCACTCAATGAATATTGTTGCACTGTCTATTGATGCACTAATGTGCATGAGGCGCACCATCAAGCCCATTTTAAAAGGAGTGAGCTAGCTGTGGAGCAAAACTCCCTCCATCGGACGGAGGAGGAGCAAAGTCAACGCTAACTTTGCTCCTTCTTCGTCCAATGAGGGAGGATTGCTCCACAGCTAGCTTACTCCATTTTAAAATTATAAATACATAAATAGATGCATGTACAAAGGTGAGTTCATGAGGTCACAATAATGCATCGTACTTCTCATCGATGACACACCACCTGTTATTTATATTTTTTAAATATAACAAAATTTTATCGGTGTGTTTGTTTTATAGTAGCACTCCATTATCAGTGCGCTTGTGATTCAAGTGCATTGGTTGTGCTACGTTATTGTAACTAAGGTGCACCACTTGTCAATTTTTTTTAACAAAATTTTTATTATTTGATGTTAGTAAATACAATTCTCAATGAATGTTTTTACATGTATATTTATGGGACTGGTTGATTTATATGTGAAACAAAGATTTTAATGTTGAGAGGTAGCAGGAATAAGTTGACCAATACAACTTCAAGTGAGAGTGGGAGGTGTTAGGGTTAACCTTGACTCGAGAATGCATCAAAGGTGGTTTAGGTCTAGCACATGTTTGGTCCCATGTCATTTTTCCATGATATTTGGTGTTCCATAGTATTTGGTGGCCCATGGTATTGCATGTAAGGAAGTATTTATAAGGCTTGTGGAAGCTTGATTGTGAAGTTTTCTTGGAGGTGAGTGGTGGCTATCTCGATTGGCCCAGTTGTATAGCTTGGAAAAGGTAATGAACATCTTCATTGTGCTTGTTTTTCCCCACATGGGGTTTTCAGGGTAAAACTTTATGTGTCGAATGTGTGGTTGCTTGTGCTTATGTTTATTTCTAACATATTGTTATATTTTATTGCTTGTAATTCATAATAACTGGAATCAGAGCCAAAAGGTCTATTTGGCTGGTAAACTCACAATAAATAAGGGATGTTGCATCAAGTGTGGAATGAACCAATGGGTAGGTACGAGGGTGGCAGGTGTACTTGTAACCTATCTTGATGTGGATCAGAGAGGTTGAGTATTCGATTGGGGAGGAATGTGAGATGGTTTAATCTGAGTTGTGGGACCAAGATTGATGAGCAATGTATGTGAAGAAAATTCCTAGAGAACTGGAGGTTACAACGGCTAAGAACCCATGTAATCCAGTAGATAGATTCTTTTCATATAGACGTCAATGACAAGGTTGGATGTAGGTACAAAAGGATCATGGAAGAAAATGAGTGAACATGGAAAATCAAGAGGATGTAGCAACATATGGTGATGGTGTAGTCACCATTAAGACACATGCAAAAAATTAATGGAGTAGTTTGCATGTAAATTGGATTATGGTTGTAAGACCTGGTAAGGCATGCATACCCCTGTTAACTCACTGGTAAAGTTGAGAGATAAACCTAGGTGATAGGGGGGTGTATGTGAGTTTCCTTGGTAAAACTTTAAGAGGGGTTGGTGATTACTCTAAGGCAAGTTTAAAGGGGGGATTGTTAGGGTTAACCTTGACTCGGGAATGAGTCAAAGGTGGTTAGGTTCTAACACATGTTTGGTCCCATGGTATTTGGTGGCCAATGGTATTTTTCCATGGTATTCGGTGGCCCATGGTATTGTCCCATGGTATTGCATGTAAGGAAGTATTTATAAGGCTTGAAGAAGCTCCATTGTAAAGTGGCCTGGAGGTGAGTGATGGCTAGATAGCTTGGCCCCGTTAGATAGTTTGTCCAAGGTAATGAAGATCTTCATTGGTGTCGATTTTCCCCCGCATGGGGTTTTCTAGGGTAAAAAATTATGTGTCTAATGTGTGGTTGCTTACTCTTATGTTTATTTCTCACATATTGTTATATTTTATTTCTCGTAATTCATAATAGGAGGTGAGGGGGTGGGAGAGGGATATGTGACCTCTCCCTATTACTCATCAAATTCAAGACCTATTGATGGATTTTGGCCTCCTAAAGTTCTATTAGGAGACTACATCCCTCAAGGGGAACTCGAAATTGCTTGTCAAGTTGATCCGACACTGGTATCTTTGGAGGAAGGATTTTCTTGTTGGTCCTGATAAATGGTTCCAACCTAATTAGGAGGGCATCTATTTCATCACTGGGCTATCCACGAGAGGGGGGGGATTTTCCCTAGTTCATTGAGGTCCTAGCTAGTGTTGCAATAAATAGTCGTATATCTTACTCTAAAAAATATATCGGTGAACACTTCATATATCCTGTTAATTTTTAGGGGCTTGGTGGATAGATCCACATTTCCACTTTTGGTGTAGATCATGTGAGGTGCCTCTCACTGTTGGTGATGAACACCACACACTTCACAACTAATGGGAAGCACATTGGTTTCCATATATTATTTTATGTAAATTATTTAGTATAGATGTATAGATGCATCAGGTGGTATGCCATTTTTTTATGACAATTTTGTTCTACTTTGGAGTGATGTCATGTGCAGATTGACGTGAGGGTCAACTTCCCTTTCAATTCATATATTTTTTTCCTATTTTTTGAGAGGTTTTTGGTTGTTATGCCATCATTTGACTATCTCCCTCCTAAGTCGATGACCAAGGTGCTTATGCGCAAGTGGGGGAAGATGATTCCCAAGAGGGGGAAACCCAAGTTCCTGGCAAGGATCACAGTAGAGGTTCTCAAGATGCTAGGTAGCGAGGAAAATTATTCATTAGAATTGGTTCCATATCCACATGCGAGCTTGGATTGGAGAGCATGCCACAACATCTTTTTCAGTCAGGATGACCCATTGTATGAGAGAGTCAATATTAGCATTATGTTTAAATTAATATAGTTGCAATTTATTCTCTTTATGCATAGTATAAATGAAATATATTCTAAACTGTTATATTAAATTGTTTAATTATTGTTGTGTACTATATATTTTGTAGGCATTGGCATGTCAGATGGGGATGAGTTGCCTCTTTTCACTCAGGATGATGAGGAGATACAAGTTATCGAGATGCTAATGTTGCATAGACCTAGCCTCTGATGCGAGATTGATGATAGGTATCAACATGAGGTGGTAGAAATGTTATCGATATTGTTGGCATAGAAAGGGGTTCAACCTATATGGGTGCATGACATAATGCAATAGCCTTACCTCGTAGAGTTATGGAGGATGGTTCCTTATGATATGAGGAACTTCATGCAACACAATTTTCGCGCATCCTTTCATTTAGACACTATGAGGGACGATGATTCCTCATCATATGGAGGAGATCGTCCTCCTCCACCTCCTCCTCCATTAGTTCCTTATAGTCATTAAGATGACATAACCTAAACATAAAATACACCACCACCTCCTCCTCCTCTATCAACTACGACAACTCATCCACCACCTCCTTCTCCATCATCATAGAAATCTTATCCACCTCTAACTCCTCTATTGGATCTAACATCTCATCCACCTCCTCCTCCTCCACCTCCTCCACCATTGATTTAGAAATATTATCCACCTCCTACTCTGTTAGCTCCTCCATTTTGTTATCTATCCCCACCTATCCCACCACATCCATCTCCTCTTCTATACCTATGCGACTAACCAGACTATACTCTTGATTGGACCAACCATCCATCATCCATCTAGCCTCTCACTCTATTGGTGGAGGTGTCGATGCCTTTGGCTCCTTTGGGAGAGGTAATAGAGATATGCTATTGCAGTTATTGGACTACTAGAGATGTATATTTGGCATGTATCATCAGTTTGATGTTATTACTTATACACACACACAAACACCATGTTTGATGTTGAAGATGTTGATGTTTATTTATATGTTAATTGTTGATGTGTATGTTAGGTCATGTTTGATGATGTTTGTTAGATGTGTGTGATGGTTATGTTAGAAAATGCAACTTTTGGTTGGTTATAAGTGCTATTGACTATTTTGGGCGAATGAGTACATATGAAAGGATAAACAACCCAAGATTCGCAACATCTATATTAGACTTGGCAATACTAAAAATATTACCATAAAAGGAGAATTTGGTTCCAACATTAGGCATAGGTAAAGAAGATGACCACACACGATACAAAGCAACACAGTTGTAACAAGTTCCATATTTACTTTGCAAATTAATGGCAAGAGATAATTCATCTCTACCCTCCAACAATCGGACCAACCTCAGTGCGTACTTGGAGATTTTTGCTCTCGACTCTTGCAACTTTTTGGATATCCTAGTAGAGATGTTTTGGGTGGCATTGATATAATACTTTGGATCAATAGAAATTTTAGTTGACTGAACAGAAGCAGAGGGGTTAGTTAATTTAGGAAAAAACAAAGTCATTTTTGGATTCGAAATTTTCCAAAATGAGAATAGGGAAGTGTTCCTACATGTCTTTTCTATATCACTTATTGGATTTTTACTATTGTAGGGGGTATTACACCATAAACATTGAGCAGTCAATTATTAGTATAATTGGTGAGTGTGACACACCGAGGGTTCTCCTTCAATCCTTGACATTTTGAAAAACCACATACTACTGTGGTGTCAGAAAATAGATCTAGCTAATGACGAATTACAGTTGATGACCCAAGATTGTGGCTGGAACATGGCATGTTATAGTTGGTAGGATAAAGCATCTACCCATTTTCATCTACCAAGTGCTTGTAGTATCTTTCTCCTGATAACAACTTAGGACATTTTGCAACTGGTAGAATATCTTGTGCATCCGAACTTGATCCTGAATCAGGATCATGAAAAATAGAATACATTATTACTTAGATTCACATGGATAAGTAAAATAAATTATTTTAGATGATAAAAAAATATATAAAATATAAACTTATGAGAGATGGAAACAAATAAATGGATGAACTTTGAACAATATGCAATGAGATGGAATTTGAAGAATTGGCCATTTGATATTATAACATTTTCTCCCTGAATTTGAGAACCATATTACAATCTTACTTCAAATATAGTTTCGAAACAATCTTACTTCCAATATACTATGAAATATTTTATTTGCTGTGGTTGAATCCTAAAAGAATATTTGAGATGAATATACCATTTTA
>LPNX010566031.1:130257-179225 GCA_001517045.1 Pseudotsuga menziesii | reverse complement strand
ACTCTCATTCTCGAGTGGACAATTCCTGCGCATGTGGGGTCCTCCACATTTCCAACACTGAAGTGGCCCTCTATTCTGTTGTGGATCCTTAGGCTTTTCTCCTTTCACTCCAACCGGCTTACTCGCAGCTTGAGAGGGCTGCTTCTACTGATTCTTGAAGCTAGAAGGTTTGAAACCTTTCTTCCTTTGGTCAAACTTCTCGTTCTTCTTGTCCTTCCATGCCTTATGGTAATCTGGCTTACCTTTGCTTTGCTCATAACAATACTTAGCCTTTCTTATTGCTTCTTTAAGAGTTCTAGGCTCATAAAACTCAATTCTATCTTTGTAAGACTGTTGTAATCCACTCAGAAAACGCTGGACCTTTACTTTTTCATCTCTGATGTACCGGACATACCTCAACAGATCCAAAAAATTATTTGCATACTCTTCCATGGTCTGTTGTCCCAATCTCAGCTCATGGAACTCCTTAATATTGTCATCATAATATCTATTAGAGAGGTACTTCTGCTTGAAATACTTCTTGAATTGTTTCCACTTAAGTCTCCTTTCACTGATCCTCTTTACTTGCTTGAAGTGTTCCCACCAGATGGATGCTCTTCCATTCAGGTTGAATATGGTAACTCTTGCCTTCATGTTTCCTGAATAGTCATGCACTTCAAAGTACTTCTTTATCCCTAGAAGCCAAGCTTCAGCTTCTTGTCCAGTCTTTACCTCACCATCAAATGTAGGAGGTTTAGCTTTCTTAAATTCATCTCGAGTGCGATCCCTATGGTGTCTCTTTCTTTTTCTTTTATGAGAAGAATAACTTGAATCCCAAGTGGATTCTTCAGAATCAGATGTTCCACTAGAAGTCCTTCTCCTTCTCCTAGTACTACTCTTACTACCTTCTGGTCTTGCGGTACCTCGTCCTGAGTCTATCTTTCTCTGCAAGTCGATCAAACTTTACAACATAGCAGCATTCAACTGATGTTGCTCTTCCTGGGATTTGATCAAGATTCTCATGGTAGCTGCAACATCTGACAGTGTCTCTTGGAATCTCCTTCCATTAGACTCTATGTCGTCATTTCTATTACGTACATTTTCTCCCATGGCATCTTCTGCTCGCTCGTAAGAATCCCGAGCATCATACCCATCATGGGTTCTCATAACTGAACCACCACCTACTTACCAAACTGTACTGCCTGGAATATTGCCCTGGAAGGTGACTATGACTCTGCAAACGTGTTAGTAACACAAACGTTAGATGCATGGCATATAAATCAAAATCACTTACCTTCTCTAGGAATAACCATAAAATAACAATTTTCCCAAACACACAAAAATTTCTTCATCAAGGAATGACTGTCTGAAGGGGATGACGGGGGTCAAGGGGGCTTTCCCCCACTGTAGGGCGGGTCAAGGGCAGCGCCCTCATTTTTTTTTTGTAAATTATTGATTTTTGCGCAATCTGGTGCATAAGATCGCTGCCTCTTTTCTCCTTTTCAGCCTCAAAATTTTACTGAAAAACAACTGCAAAATCCCTCTGAAAACAGTTGAAAACTGCTGAGAAATCCCATGGAAAAACTCAGAATTTTCCTTTCCTTCTCATCGGCATTCGGAGGTCTTTCCACATTGGCCGGAAAATTCCTTAAGCTTCCGCAACGGCGGACGCTCCTTTGCTTTCCTCTTCCGATCGGCGCACTTTCTCTTGCGGCGTCGGCAGTCTTTTTTGATCGACCGTCAAATGCCTTCGGCTTCCGCAACGGCGGACGCTCCTTTGCTTTCCTCTTCCGATCGGTGCACTTTCTCTTGTGGCGTCGGCAGTCTTTTTTGATCGGCCGGAAAATGCCTTTGGATTCTGCAACGGCGGACAAGAAATCATTAATTCTTCCGCAACATCAGAAGTCCTTCAACATCGGAAGCCAAATGGCTTTAGCTTCCGCAACGGTGGACGGGAGGTCACTTTGTCTTCCGCAACTGCGGAAGTCTTTTTACATCAGAAGCCAAATGACTTTGGCTTCCGCTACGGTGGATGAGAATCCGCTTTTTCTTCTGACGATTTCATCAGTTAGACAAATTTTGAAAATTTGTCTTTCTTTGACTGCGTCGGCTGTCGGCGGTCTTTCTTCATTGGAAGCCAAAGGACTTTGGCTTCCGCAACGACAGCTCACCAAAGTCCGAATCCTTCCGACGTTCGTTCTTACTTGGATAAATTTTCAACTTCGGGTGTCGGCTGACTTCTTACATCGGACGCGGAATCGCTTCACTATCCGCAACGACGGATGGGAAAATGTTAAACCTTCCACTACAATGGAATTCAATTCCGCCAATCCTTCCGACTATTCAAACACTTAGGCGATTTTTGAAACTTGCTGCTGCTCTGCCGAATAGAGAAGGTAATTATTCCTTCTGTCACTGCATCTTCTTGGCCCATAGAGGCCCATTGCTACAACCCAGAGCTCTGATACCATACTGTCACGTCCCCATGCCTCCAACCGGCAAAGAGGATGCGACCCATGGCTCAAACCACCCAGGCTAAGAGCCCCATGAACATATGCATACATGAAAATTGCTGAAAAAAAATGCTTAATAAATATTTTTAACTAAAAACATGCACATGTGCAGTTACTCATCAAACACAGTGGAAACCAACAGCATTCATTCAGTCATGCATGCATTTATCATGTTCATCATATCATTAACAGAAAAGATAGTTGCAGAAGTATAATGCACAAGATCACTTATCTTATGATGAACTCGATCCGCAACTAGCTACGTCACTGCAACGTTCCACCCAACCAGAGGCCATCGTGCTCCTTAATCTCTCAGTACTGCTGCCACCCCCGAGCTGGACATGATTCTCCAAGGAATAAGGGAACTAGTAGGCTTACACATAGACAGGGATATACAAAACACAGCCAAGCCTACACAGTTGGGTTTATCAGGCCATCAAGGAGCTGGAGAAGGCAAATTGCTAAGCTGGTGAGCTCATTACAGAGCCAAGAACACCTACAGTAGAACTAGCCTGACCTCTAAGACACCCAAACACAACTAACACAAGGAATCAATCCCTTCTCTGCTACACAGTCCCTCAAGCCCTGCATTCTCTTCCAATGCTATTCAGGGGTGATGGAGAAGAAGGCCAGCCCTCTAGCTCTGTCTGTGTGGTTTCCAACCACCAGGTTTATCAAGCAAATCTAAGACAACATCTCTGCTCCTCTCATAGTCCGAAGACCAACCATTGCACTCAGGCAATTAATTTAGCTGTCACAGCTTAAACAGGGAAAGCCAAATCCTGAATCGTTCTTGGCCCTATCATGGGCAAAACGATTCCCAACGAATTATAATAGTACCCAAACTTACCACATACACAGCTCGCGACATGGGAAAGCAAAAGTCCCAAAAGAAAAACGTATCAGCATACATTACCAGCAACGTGGGAAACAGCAGCCCGTTTTGGGCAACGAAGTCACCAGAAGAAATTACACAGACCACGCGGGGAAGGAATTTACAGTCTTCTGACCTGTGCGTGAGGAACAACAATGTAGAGCCCACAATTCAACCTATGAGGAAAGGTTCCGCCCACACCATTCACAAATCCACAGAAGAAAACCGCGTGGGAAAAACCCAGGATAATCCCTGTGCGTGAAAACAATGAGCAGACATATGGGAAGTGCGTGAAGGTGAACAGCTACAGGGAGGATGCGAAATTGCAGTGCGTGGGTGTTCAGCAACTCTTGGAGAGGAAGAAAATGTCTGCGTGACACCAAAACCACCCCGAGCCTGTGCGTGAGGAGAAACAAACAAAAACGTGGGGAGAGTGGAATTGCCTGTGTGAGTGAAGTCCACAGGGGTGGAGTGTGCATGTGGGTGAGGACTGACAGTCCTGCCACACCCATTCCTAGACAATAACTTCCTCAACTGCTAGCAGAGATTCTTAATGAAGGTGGTTGGGATAAACAAGGTAAGAAAACACATGGATTTTTGCCCCATTGGCTAAAGTTGGACAATTCCCCCACATCCTTATCCTTGCGAAAATCATGCCCCTTTCGATTTAGTTGCTGCGACCGTAGCTGGTTGTGTTCATTTAATTAATTATAGATGCATATTTACATGATGACCATCTTAATATATGCCGCATGCCCCGATATACCATCGGTGGCAAATTTAAATCCAAAACATATCATAACTGATCAATGGTGGGGCCTTGGCCTTTAGCTCCACACCATGATCATTTACAATTTATACATCATATACATCTAATGTAACAGGGTCAAAACCGGGACATTACACCATGAGACCCTTAACTTTGCTTGTCATTTCATATTTTAACTAATATTATAATGATATAGATAGAAAAAACACCCCCATTCTCTCCTTGTATTTATTTCTTCTACCTAAGGTTTCTGCAATGACCCAATAATACCTTTCACTCTGCTTCTCACTTCACATTTTGGCTAATATTATATAGATATACACAACAAAAACAACCTATGTTTTTAGTTATTTCATCCAAATCATAATGGCTTGGTATGTTTCCATACACAACTCCGATTTTTCATGAAGTATGCTTCCCAAAGTTTGAAAACCATTATTTTATAAAGATAAGTTTAAATATTATATTTCCATCTATAAATATACCTTTCTTTCATCTAAATGGAACTTTAATATCCAAGGAAGCATGCACATGGAAATTAAGGAATAAACTATTAGATGGTGTGAAAATGTCCAGTAATGATAGAAATGATTCTCTTGGAGCTTCTCTTTTGTAGGATCTTAGTTCTAAGCCTATAAGAAGCTTGGGTTTACTTTGTGTTTAATGTTCACATGTTTGAATAATACTTGAGGCATGATTCAATTAATTGGTTTGAATTTATCACTCTCGAAATGGAGAATGTCCTTAATACATGTTGCATCATTACAATATGTCTGCACACAATTAGGAAAGACAAGGAAATTCCTTAGTTTTCATTGTAGGAAGTGACCTAATTAGTGATAGACTATCTCTTCTTGGTTCAGTATATCTTATGAAATTTTCAAAACTCAAGTCTTCAAAGCTGTGAGTTGGTCCATTAAACTTCTCGGGGGAGGATTTTGTAAGGGTGACTATCAAAAAAATTATGATTTAATGGACAACTAAAAGGGAATGAGAGTTTTGAAATAATCCTACGAGAGTGGAAATATGCAACAAAGGAGGGGCATACCCTCTATGTAAAAATTGGACAATAGGTGCAGATTGGAATTTATGAACCACAAACATTCAACATGTGGGAGAAAATAGTAAGAAACAGGTGAAGTTTGGATAGCAGGCATGGCTGCTTAAGGAAACTGAGTTAAGTTAAGATAAAGAATCCGTCAAATTTGGCACTTGGTATAAAATTGTAGGGAATTTCACCATAGATTAAGATCATGTAACCTCTAATTCGACATTCAGTTTACTCCATTAAACATCTCGATTCTCCTCTACTATCTTATTAATGTTCTATTTCACCCACTTATTTTTAGGTCTAACCAACTCCTTCCTCAAAACACTGTAGAAGTCTTCAAGGTGTCCAAGATAATGAAAATAGACACATTGAAAATAAAGTTTTCAGTAATCTAAAATATTAGAAAATTGCAATGTCCCCACTCTATCTCAAATTCAATTAGTAGTCCTTCTGCAAAATCAAGTTTCACTAAAGTTAGTGCAATTCTTCTATCATGTTTTTTGAACCACACATATTCATAGGTGATAAATGGACCAAGGCTGATATCTCTTTCAATTAGGGAAAATTTTTGGATATTGGGAGAGTTTGGTGGTGCCCCTATCTTTGGCTTGACATCTAGGATTTGTTTGTTGGTTTGAGTTGTCACCACCACTTTCTCAGCATGTTAGGGATACCTCTCTCTTTCCCTATATGTTTCTATTGTTTATGTTGAGTTGTGACTATGTTGTGCTCCTTGAGCTGGGTCGTGATTGTTTGTGGTTGCTCCTGAATTGGGCCGTGACTATTTTGTGCTCCTTGAGCTGGGCCATGATTGTGTTGTTCTCATTGAGTGCAGACATGGATGTTTTTGTGTTCCTTGGGATGTTATGTGACCTTATTTATGATCCTTATTCCTTTGATTTATTTGTGACTTGTTTTGGGATCTATTATTTACTATGGCTTGTTCTATGGGTGATTTTGTGTTTGTACCTAATGTAATTTTTAGTCTGGTTCATGACCACTGCTAGCTACCGAGACTTGGGTTGTAACCTTTCTATTGATTATTGAAATGGGAAGTGACATTGTTATAGTTGTTCATACCTGGTCTATGATTCTTGTATGTATCCTATGTTGAGCTGTGATCATGTGTGTTCATTGAAATTTTGTTGTGACCTCTATGAGGTGTTGGACAGAGATGTGATCTCTATGGGAAGCTTGGACAGAGCTATGATTCTTGTGGGATGTTAAGACTCAGACTTGACCTTTTTGGGTTGATATGAGCTGTGACTTGTGTCAATCTTCTTGAACTAGTTGTAATTCTACTAGTACCTAACTATGTTTGGGGTTGAGTGACAATTGATTCGATTTTAACTTTTGGTGATTGGGTCATATTGATTGCTATCGTGTGTTTCTAAACTTACTCTACAACACTCTAAATCTTGCCTTATCTATTACTATTATTTATGTTTATTTGTGACTATGTTATGCTCCTTGAGCTGGGTCATGATTGTTTCTGGTTGATCCTAAATGGATCTATGCCTATTTTGTGCTCCTTGAGATGGGTCGTGATGTTTTTTGTTCTTTTGGTTGTAGCCAGAGGAAGAATACACTCCATATATTCCAATATATATTAGAGGATAGACATAAGTTAATACTGGAGATACTAGCCCTTACATGGATCGCATTCATAGAGGTAGAATGACCCTTGAAGGATTCCATAGCCTACCTTTAATGGAATTAACTTCTTAATTAAATGTGATAAAATTCAATGAGATACATAACTTCTTCTAAAAAATATCTACACAGCTTGGGTGCAGATAGAGAAGTACCTTGTAGTTTGTAACAATACATAATAGCTAAATGAAAATGCTTTTACTGTTGCTTTGTTCTACCCAAAATGTAGCCTAAAATAATATTTTATGTTTGGATAAAGGAAGTGAATAATGGAGATATTGACCCTCTCATAGAGACATGCCCTTTAAGGGATGTTCCCTTAATCCCAAAAATATCCTAATGGTGTTGTACCAACAATCCCAAAAAGATGCTAGAGAAAGTTATCCTTTTGTAACCTAGGTATAACTGGTTGCTTATCTACTTACTCATAAATGAGCTACTGAAATGGGATTCATGACTTGGGGGGGCACTCCATATATGCTAATATATATTAGAGGAGAGACATGACCATAAATACCCAACCTCATTTGTGTCTAAAATGGCGTAGAAAGATAATCTCCTTAGAGGAGAAAATAAGATATCAGGGTATCTATGGTGTCAAGAACCCCATTACAGATACACAAAATTTCTTGGAATTCCGTGAACTAGTTGCTACTTATAATATTTTATAGGAAAATAACTTAACCTAAATGCATAAGGGAATTTGAAACAAATAATCAGAATGGTATCTAATTTGAGAAAGACCAAATCCCATACATGTCTCCTTGCTCTTAAACGAGTTGTAGATTCTTGATTCTTCATCATACTCTTCTGGTGTCGCTCCACATTATGATATGTTATAGAATCAAACCCTCGTTTCTTCCAGACATGGGGTTCAGAGCTAGAAGATGCGACCACGATAGGGAGATCATTGTTACTATTCGCCTGGGCCAATAATTCCCCAAATTATTGGTGTGGGTGGTGAAATTGTAGCCATTATGGAAGTTGAATGTTCTGACATGCAAGAACAAATTCCATTGCAAATATATTCATGCTTCCATTCCCTCCCCCCTCCCCAATTCATGCTACTGTCCTCCTCTTCTTCCTCTTCATACACCCACTTCCCAACACTTGTATATGGAAGACAATCCTCTTCCATCACGACCCAATTAGTTTGAAAATTAGTTCTATGAATTTCACTCCACACTTGATCAAGACTGCCCCCAGCTGCAACACTCACTTGGCATTGTAGGACATAAGCTGGGGAGCTAAGAAGAGAATCCTCCATGTTACTATTTCCTACATCGCCATTGCTGTGAAGCTTCTACACCAACCTTTCCAAGGGTTTCAAGAACATAAAATCAGAAGGGGAAAGCACTGTATGGGACCCAATTGTTGGAGTATATTAAACCCACTCATAACTTAGGATAAAATAATTAATCATTATTTGATTAATTATTCACTCACTAGCTTAATTAGTTGGCATCCACTTGCACGTTATAGTCAATACATGCCATCTATATCTTAGGAATTATTTTTTTATAATTCTGGGTTGACCTTGGCCACCTTTTGACCATCCAGAAATAGTATACAACACTTTATAGCAGATTCTTCTTTATTTTGCTTTTCCTTCTTTTCTATGGATAAGGTAAAGCTAGTCAAACAAGGAAACTAGGTCCTTTTGTTTCCAACCCATCCTTCATGACTTTTCCTCAATTTTCTAGGATTAGCATGTTTTTTTTTCCATCTCCTTGACAACTCACTCATGATTTTTCCAATTCGTGAGGTCCTTGATAGATTCGGGAAGTGATTTAGCCACCTATGGGGATTTTCTATATTTTAGTAAGTCATCCTTTTTGAGCTTTATGGGTTGTCTCCATACAAATAGATTTTCCTATGAGGGATGTACTATTTATGTACACTATTATTCATCATTATTCAATGGAAGGATACACACCAATATTCATCTCTTCATTCGTGTGATTCAGTCTCTTTTCTTCTCTTTATTTTTCCTGTGTATCCTTGTGAGAATTATTAGTAGCAAGATCTATTTTTTGTGCTTATTCTTAGGATCGTTGCTCATAGCATCAAGGTTGATCGATTTCTACATAGTTGAGGAGCACATCCAGTCTCCTATCCCTCTTTGAAGCAGAGCTTCTCTAGGTAACAATATTTTCTCCTAGTTTTGTTTTGCAGGTTGCAAAGAGTATTTCCTAGAGCATATCAATAACTTCAATATGGAATCAAATTTTTTTCTAATATCTCCTTTCAACTATGATTATTGGAAGCTAAAGATGTGTTGATGTATTTGTAACTTCAGAATGTATCCACTTGTATATCTTTTGTATTGTACCCCGATGTTTATTTCAGGAAGTATCTATAATGTAATTGAGTCATGTCATGCCCCGATGTTCCGATCAGGAGATTCAATATTGTAAACAATTCATGTAAATTCATTGAGGTTAACCCTCCACTGTAATTCAGGGAAATAGTCCCCAAAATTGTGTCAAGTTTAACCCTCCTTGTTGATCCGAGGGCAAAGTCCCCACAATTGTGGGGCACTACGGTTATTAGACTCTCCTAGAGATGTCGACCCTAGTAAGTAATTGTTAAGTGGGGCCGACATGTTTAAGTGGACATCAAGTGAATGAAATAATATAAATAGAGAGTGAGCCTCTCGATTTATTACACACACACTCATTCACTGGGGCGCATGAGTGAGAGAAGAGAAGCTCTCTCAAGTGAGAGAGAGAGAGAACAAGCTGTTGGAGATAATATTTATGTTTTTATGTTTTACTGCTACCATTGGTGCTCATTCTATCTCTGAGGAAGTTGTGGGGTTTTCTCCTTTATGGTTTCCCTGAGGAAAATTCTTTGTGTCTCTTGTCTCTTGTGTTTATTGCTGTGCATGTTATTCTCTCAGATAAGATCCTAAGATCATATTTCTTAAATGATAAAAATATAACATGGTATCAGAGATAACCTGAGAAGAAGACATTGTGTAGCTACATAATCTAGGTATTCTTACTTTTTGGGTCTCTCTCCACAATCCATCAACAAAATTATGCTAGGCTAACTCTCCATTGAAGGGCACATCTTTCTTTTCAAGTGGAATTTGATTCTGGGCATTTTCAATTTTTGCTGCGGGAAATTAGGGATTCTTACAAAAGATGAATTTTGTAGTGATCTTAGAATAGGATTTATCTCTTCATAAAAATCTAATTTTAGAGACCTGGGTCGAGATTTTAGGTTGGGTGTAACTCCAGGAAAGTCAAACCATAGTTTGACCCCGGGCTGAAAAAACCCTAAATACTAAAACAGATAAGTTATGGTAAATTCAATATAACTTGGGATGTAAGAAGTCTCAGGGGCTGAAACATTTACATTTCAAATATAAAATCCTAATGTACATTTTATCCAAGTTTTAGCCTCATATTCACTATATTCTAGGAGATATGATTCCTCCAAGTTAGGGTTTCAACCTCTCCCAAGATTCATCCCTAAACAAGACACCTGGGGATAATTTCTATATCTCGGGCTACGAAGGTCCAAATGAAATTTATAAAGATTTTTAAAAAATGGAATGGACTGTACTTTCTATGGTAGAATTTTTAGACCTCTAAGAGGAAACAGTGACACATGGAAGTCCGTACAACTTCGCTATTCTGAACAGTCCTGAAACAGGTCGCCTTGGGAAACTGCCCATAAGTCCCAACTGGTGAAACCATTTCTGATGAAACCTATGGTGTTGGAATAGGTACAGGAAAGGATAATGCAGTGTGAAGGTTTAGACATAGAGGAGCATTAATTTAGGAAATAACACAGAAACAGTATCATGAATTTATGTAGAAGAAATTGGTAAACTAGGGCTTCCTGTTCCGGGAACTTCCCTACACTATTTTCAGAAAATAAGTACATTGGACAACTTGCCTTGAAGAGTTCTATATTTATACCCAATAAGATCTGAAATATTCCAAGTTTTGAAAATTAGTGTTTCTCTGACAAACCCTATATCAACCAGCTCCAGAACCATGACGGACACCTCAAATCTGTAACATCTAATATTTTTCTATTTTCATTTGAGGTTCTCATTTCAAAGTGATATATCACATCAGCTTGATGACAATCTTGGTGAGGAAGACAACTTCCAAGCATGGAAGTATAGGATGTCACTAGTTCTTGAAAGAAATGAATTGAACACCTACATAAGTAGAGAGGTTCTAGTTCCAGAGGGAGATGAGGCTAAAATCCTTACACAAGAAGAACTTTGTCAAGGACAAGAAGATCATTGTTGATTCAATCACGGATCAAATTGTACCACAAGTGTCTTCCCTAAAGACACCGGAGATGTTTGATTCCTTCACCAAGATATTTGAATGGAAGAACATAAATCGGAATATGACTTTGAGAAAATAGTTGAAGAATGTGAAGATCTACAATGCAGAGACCATACAGTCATACTTTACGAGGGTCTCTCAAATCAAAGAACAACTTATAGGAATAGAAGAAGAAGTGGAGAATGCAGAAGTGGTGATAGCCACCTTGAATGACCTCCCAAGATCATGGGATTCATTCATGCGAGGAATGTGCGCCAAAAGGAAGTGATTACTTTCAGCAGACTATGTGAAGAAGAAGAAGCTTGACTCATAATAAGAGAAGAGAAGATGGGAGCAACTAAATATCAAGCTCTCACCATCCAAAGAAGATCCCTCAAGCGATGAGGAATACGAAGGACTCAACTCTTGAAGAAAATATTATCCATCTTAGCATTTGGATAAGAAATGATTAATGAAGAAGATGATGAAGCTGAAGGCTCAAGAAGGAGTCTACCCACGAAACAAATAAAGATGAGTATTCAGTTGTCATTTCATGATCTTGTTTTGTTATTCATTTGTTTATATTCAGTTGATGTATTACACATGATAGAATGTTTGCATTAATGATAGTATACTACTAATATGCATGTAATGGGTAAGTAGCTCATGGTGCTATACAACTCTCCATTGCTACTTATCTAGAATGAAAACTCTTTGCTGACATATTGGATTAGTGCACAATCTCAATGTTGTCTTGGTAGAGATGGAAGGCATGTACAAATTTTCCATGAGATATGGATGAATGTTGTATTGGCTAAAATAGTTGCACGATCATATATTTATGCATAAGAATTTGCCATTATATATATGCCTTATGAAATGTTTCTAACCATACAAATTCATTTGACTTATAGGAAAGATCGTTGATACTTGTTCCGAAGAACAAGTGATGACAGTTCAAGATGAAGAATAATATGATGAATGCAGCGACATCATTGACGCAGAACCTTCCATCTATGAAGAAGTAACCAAGAAGAAAGGGAAGACCAGTTCAAGAAGAATGATTTCTAGGGTGCAGTATCAATACGTGAAGGGAAGTTTGTATTTCCATCATACAGTAGATGGAAACATCGTGGGATACAAGGAAAGATTCGTAGCACGAGGCTTCTCACAAAAAGAAGGCATAGACAACGAATATTCATTTGCAGCCACCAGAAGTTAAGACACATGACAGGAAGAATCATGTGTGCAAATGAAAGAAAGCTTTGTATGAGCTTGAAAAACACCCATGGGATAACAAAAACATGAGGAGCTTAATGAAGATCTGAACCTTTGCTACAAGGTTGAAGATGAAATTCTATAGAGGATGACAAGCTCACAGATGAGTGCAAGAAGAACTTTTGAAAAAGTTCAAGATAGAGGATCTTGGTATCCAGTGATCCTAGATGGATACATAGAATATTAGTAGCATATGAAGCTACTTGTCACTCCGGTACAAAATGTTTCAGTGCATAAAGTATGAAGGACAGTGGAAGAATGATGCTCCGCTTCAGAGGGAGTGACTACAGAATATCCTGAGGTTCGACATGGTACAACAGGATGGAAAACTTACTGATGATTCTAGGATTTACTGAGAGTAAAGCGGATTCCAACCTTTTCTTCAAGGTTGAAGGTGGAAGACCAATGATGCTCCTATTATATGTCGATGACTTGTTCTTGACAGAAAAGAGGAAATCATTAAAGTTGCAAGAAGGATACTTACTTCTGAGTTCGAGATGAAAGACTTGGGTATGATGCACTATTTTCTAAGCATGGAGGTGTGGCAAAATCTAGATGGAATGTCCCTTGGACAAGGGAAATATGCAATAGAGATCCTGAAGAGATTCGGGATGATGGACTACAAGGCCATGACCACACCTATGTCATTGAACTTGAAGCTATTGAGTGATGCTTCATCTAAGTCAGTTGATGCCATGATGTATCGTTAGATGATTGGGTCCTTGATGCACCCGACAAATACCAGACCATATATTTGCTTCACTGTGAACACATTGAGACATGTTCACCTGATGGTTGCAAAGCATGAAGTGAGGTACCTGAAGGGTATAATTGATTATGGGATAAAGTATGAGGTGGATTAGAATATTAACCTGGAAGGTTATGTGGATTCGGATTGGGCAGGAAGTGCCATTGATAGGAAGAGCACTTCAGGGTGCTGCTTTAGTATGGGATCAGGTATGATCTCTTGGTTTAGAAGGAAATAGTCTTGCGTGGCAAGTACAGCTGAAGTAGAGTATGTCACAACTTGTTCAGCTAGTTGTGAAGTAGTATGGTTGAGGAAGCTACCCTCTGATTTATTTGATCTCCAGTTGGATGCTACTTGTATATATTGCGACAACCAGAGTTGTGTGAAGTTGTCTAAGAACCCAATGTTCCATGACAAGTTGAAGCATATCGACATCAAATATAACTATATCAGGGATATGGTGTATAGAGGAGCAGTGAAGCTCCAGTATGTTGCAATGGATGAAAAGATAGCTGATGTGTTGACTAAGACATTGGCCAGAGTGAAGTTTGAATACTTCAGGGAGAAGCTTGGTGTTCTCCAAATCGAGGTTCCCTCCAAGGGGAAGTGATGAGTTCATGAGCCATTCTGTCATGGTGAGAGGATTGATTCCTTCCATGGTTAGATGCAAGGGCTGAGCCATTCTTTCATGGTGAGAGGATTAGTTCCTTCCATGGTCAGATGTGAGTGCTAATCCATTCTGAGGTGACTGTGAGATGTGTTCTCACATGATCAGATATAAGCGCTAGATTCCATTCTATGGGAGAATGGAGGCACCTGGTTAGTTACTAGGAATTTCAGTCTAGGACTGAAGCTCATATTAAGTGCTAATATTCCATTCTCTGGGAGAATGGAGGCACCTAGTTAGTTACCAGGAATTTTAGCCTGGGATTGAGAGCCATTCTGACATGATGTGTGATGAGTTTCCTATCATGGTTAGATGTAAGTGCATATCCTTTCTGACATGATGTGTGATGAGTTTCCTATCATGGTCAGATGTAAATGCAGAGCCTTTCTGACATGATGTGTGATGAGTTTCCTATCATGGTCAGATATAATTAATGATCCTTCTGACATGGTTTAAGATGAGTTTCTGACCATGGTCAGATGTAAGTGTTGGGTGAGCCTTTCTGACTCGGTCAGATATAAGTGCTGAAGAATATGAAGACCTACTTGGAGGATAGGCCTACAACCAACATGAAAAAGGGTTGGCTCTGTAGAACTTCCTATGATGAGAAGAATCAAGAGATAGCACCTGTGATGATGACCAATGATTATCCAGCAGTGATGATCTAGATCGAGTGATGATACAGATCCAATGATGATAATCCATATCGAGTGATGATCCAGATCTAGATGAAGATGACTTGATGATGATCCAGATGATACAGAGAATAAGACTTGTGCTGATAAATTGTGTTGAGAGAATACCTTCCTATTTAAAAGGGAGTGTTGATGTATTTGTAACTTCAGAATGTATTCACTTGTATATCTTATGTATTGTACCCTGATGTTTATTTCAGGAAGTATCTATAATGTAATTGAGTCATGTCATGCCCTGATGTTCTAATTGAGAGATTCAATAATGTAAACAAGTCATGTAAAGTGATTGAGGTTAACCCTCCATTGTAAGTTGAGGAAATAGTCCCCACAATTGTATCAAGATTAACCCTCCTTGTTGATCGAAGGGAAAATTCCCCACATTTTTGGGGTGCTATGGTTATTAGACTCTCCCAGAGATGTCATCCCTATTAAGTAATTGTTAAGTTGGGGCAATATGTTGAAGTGGACATCAAGTTAACGAAAGAATATAAATAGAGAGTGAGCCTCTCTATTTATTACACACACACTCACTCATTGGGGCGCATGAGTGAGAGAGGAGAAGCTCTCTCAAGTGAGAGAGATAGAACAAGCTGTTGGAGATCATATTTATGTTTTTGGGTTTTACCGCTGCCATTGGTGCTCATTCTATCTCTAAGGAAGTTGCAGGGTTTTCTTTTTTATGGTTTCCTCAAGGAAAATTATTTGTGTCTCTTGTCTCTTGTGTTTATTGATGTGCATGTTATTCTCTTAGATAATATCCTACGATCATATTGCTTAAATGATAAAAATATAACAAGATGACCACATACTTGAAGAGGTAATGTCTCTTTGATGTCTCCATTGGTGTCTCTTTGATGTCTCCATTGGTGCATTGAGCGAACTTGAGTCTTATGACGAGAATATTTATTGGATAAATAATTGTGATAGAGATTATGGAATTATGTGTTTGGGAATGTCTCCAAATATACATCATATCATATATTCTACTGAGTATCCATTTGAGCTTTGGAATAATTGAGACAAAGCTTTTAGTTTGCAGGAAATAGAAGATGAAGCATGGAGCGAACCCATCATCTCCTCTTGTTCTCTCTCTCAAGATTTATTTACCTCTACATTCTATGATGAAGTTGATCATGATGAATAATTTTCTCATATATCTCATGTTGCTGCTACTCTCCTTGATTCGAATGCTTCCTCCTTCAATGAAGAAGCAAATATTGAAGAGCCATCTTTTTATGTGTCTCTTGAAGGTGATTTTTATTCTTGTGATACTAATGATGAAAAAGAAGTAACATATGGATCTGATATTGATATTTATTATGATCCTATCACCCATTAATTGTTCTCAAAATATCCTATTTTAGATTCTGATATCTATGTGCTAGATCCTTCACACTTTGTGCATACCTCTCTCATTGATGGTGCACAACCCAGTGATTTCTAGGATGTTTAATTAGCCAAATCAAGCCTTATTTGTGTCATACCACTTACCTTACTTGATCTCATGTGCTTCAGCATATCCTCCTTTGTTCTTGGCATAAATGCTCATAACCTCCTTGAATATTGTGAACATCTCATTCTTTCCTCCGTTCATACAGAGGATTCATTACCAGTGTATTCCCATAAGTCTACTGATATGCTTATATGTGGTCCTTTGGATTATGATTTAGAAGAATAATTGCAAGATGATATGAATGTAATGAAACATATCATACCACCATCCATACCATCTACCATACCTCTGAATCATCCTAAGACTATACAAATCCCAAGTTCACTAGTTGATTCCTCAGTGGTCTCTTATGTAGTGATGTTTATCTTACATGGTTTGAAGTATTTCCTATATTTAAGTGGATGGTTATCCATGAAATTATTCATATTTGGACTGATATTAAACATGTTTTTATATGTTCTAAAAACTTATGGTTCAGATCTTATGCCCATCCATCATTCAGATTTTTACACTTATCAGTTTTCCCCAGTTGCTCATAATTTTCCCAGACTAGCTCTATATCCTCATGGAGCCACTGAAGCGCTTGTATTTGATGTTGGAATATGATAATATTTCAGATATATCTGAGTTTTATCAGCCTCATATCATATCTATAAAAGTGCTACATCATATTGGAATATTTACATGTGATCCACATCACAATTTTGCAGCTATTCAGGGAATTGGGTGTGAAATAAATTGTCTTAATTTTTGTACTCTTTGGAAAGGAGTATGCACAGATATATTTTCCATTTCAGATTATGTTTGCAGATCATATTTTTACATCAGAAAGAATCATTCAGATAATGCTCCTACTTCATCAGATGATGAGAGACAAGGAGTCTCTCCTCTTCCTTCTTGCAAGTTCTACACTCTCGCACATGATCATGGAGTTCATGATTTCTTCAGCAATTCCTTCATCCATAAGCAGTTCATTCAGCTCATTAAAGTGAATATGAAGATATTTTGAAGAAATATTTCAATTTTTGTTCCTTGTCCTTTCTTGAGGGAGGATTTTCCCCATGTGGTTTTGCCCCTTTCCTCACTTTTATGGACATAATAATTGTTAAAGGGTGACCATAGCCTTGTTGTTGGGCCCTATATGCATCTCTATTTTTTGACATACCATCATAAAGTTAGAATTATATGGGGGTGTTGGAATATATTAAACCCACTCATAGCTTAAGATAAAATAATTAATCATTATCTGATTAATTATTCACCCACTAGCTTAATCAGTTGCCATCCACTTGCACCTTAAAGTCAATACATGCCATCTATATCCTAGGAATGATTTATTTCTAATTATGGGTTGACCTTGACCACCTTTTGACCATCCAAAATTAGTATACAACACTTTACAACAGATTCTGCTTTTCATGTTTTTCTATGGATAAGGTAAAGATAGTAAAACTAGGAAACTGGGTCCTTTTGTTGCCAACCCATCCTTCATGACTTTTCCTCCATTTTCTAGGATTAGCATGTTTTTTTCCCATCTCCTTGATAGCTCACTCATGCTTTTTCCAATTTGTGAGGTCATTGATAGATTTGGGAAGTGCTTTAGCCACCTATGGGGGTTTTCTATATTTTGGTAAGTCAGCCTTTTTGAGCTTTATGAGTTGTCTCCATACAAATCGATTTTCCTATGAGGGATGTACTATTTATGTACATTATTATTCATCATTATTCAATGGAAGGAAACACACCAATATTCATCTCCTCATTTATGTGGTTCGGTCTCTTTTCTTCTCTCTATTTTTCTTGTGTATGCTTCTGAGAATTCTTAGTAGCAAGATCTATTTCCTGTGCTTCTTCTTAGCATCATTGCTCATAGCATTGATATATTATTTCTACACCCATATGGATGTTTATTATAATAAATCAAACTTACAAAACCTGTAACTGAAACCTCTTATGGTGGCTTCCTTCTCTATTTGAAAACCAAAATGGGTCAAATGTATCTGGTCACTTGGATGGATCACCTCCTTGTCAAAGTTCACATAATTTCTCCCCAAAACACTATTCACTCATGCTTCCTGTGTGAAATTAAGATCATCAAGTTTTTGTTTCGGTGTGTGACCTTGCAAACACTCATGTACGGTGGAAATGAAAACAAATACCGTTGTGCTCTGCTATTTTAATCTCGCATGTGATGCTATGGTAGATTCTCATGGAATGATTCCCACTCCCTCCCAAGAGGTGGGGATTCTGCAATCCATACAATGTGCATCTCTCCCTCCTAATCCCTGACTCAACTTCCCCTTGTCTTGTCTGAAGAAATAGTAGTAGTCCTGTAAAAATGATCATGGTTGATAAACAAGGCCTAGTTTAGTTACTAAAATCCATCGAATATAGTCCCCTCGCATGTCGATCTCTTCTAATTTTACAAAGCAGTACTTTCAATGGTAGTTGTAAAATATATGCTATAGCTTATGTTTAGACATAGTGTCAATATGCATGGATTATTCTCCCATTAGCATGCACAAAAGGGTAAAAATAAGCCTAATGGTGTTGACATCCAGTGTTACAAATGAACTGTAAAAATAAAAAAATATCATATCACCATGTTATGTTTACATGAGAGTGATATTATTTTATTTTTTTCACAAAAAATGTTGCAATTAATTTAGAACATACAAAAACCATCAATAGCATAGACCATACAAAATCCCTCATCTGCATGGTAGTAATTGAGAAATATTCATGTAATAGTCACTTCCTTAGTTTCCAAATATGTAGAATAATATATACATCCAAAATGAGTAAAACAACAGATGCAGAAAAAAGGTAAATATTAGTCCATAAAAACCCAGACATTATGACTGTCAATCGAGATGGGTTCCTAGATCATATTGAATAATGGCATGATTAATGTCTTCCCACTGGTACTAGGGACCTTCACCTACCTGTAACCCAATATTTGAAAGGTGATCAGTGGACATGTTCCTTTCCCTATAAATACAGTCATATGTAATCTATTGGAATAAGGTTTCTATTCTGATGAGTTGCTCATATTGGGGCTTCAAATAGATATTATTTGGGGGATTTTTAAGCCTCATCGAAACAATAATGAGCATTGAATCTAAAAATACTTTGAGCTTTTCGACCCCCTTTAGAGTGAACCAATACCAATAGTAACTTGAGATCCATAATTCAACACAATTGTTGGTACAATCCTCAAGGCCTGCTGCAAATTTGTACCTGTGAGATTCTAATAGGAAAATGTGACCCTCAGCCCCACCCATGCTTGTTTTTCCTTGAGAGACACAATCAAAATAAGACCAACAACCAGTTTTATCAATATTATCCTCACAGATCCTTGTTTGTTTAGGAGGGCCTATAGATTGAGCTTGGAAATTATCTTAAATGGTCAAGCTTTTGGAAGTGCATACATGTGGTGGAATGGAAATATCTTGAAATATGACCTTGTTCCTAGCTAACCAATCCCCCCATATCATGAGGAATAGAAAATCCATGTGAGCAGAAAAAGTATCGTTGTTCAGACAATTCTGAAGAGCAAGGTTGGAGATCTACACCATGCCAAATGAATTGGATGCCTTTGACCTAAATGGAATATTTCCACATACACAAACAAGGCGGTCAATTTACTTTCAAGACCTCTAGTAGTAGGATTTGCAACGTTGATGCAATTCCTACAAATTGGATTTAAGGCTTTAAATGAAAGCTATGTGCAATGCTTAAACTTAGTGTGCATCTATGAGATCGTTCAATATTTTGCATCGTCATTTACATAGGAATAATCTTGTGAGCATCTATCTATTTTATGATAGGATTGTGTACATGTTGAATGTAAATTGTGTTCCTTGGGGAGATGAAAGACTATTGTTTTTTTTAGTGTTAACACAAAAAATTGCTCAACTATCTCTACATGGCCTAAACCACACACATACATAATTTTCCTACCATTTTCCCCTTATGTTTTACCTCCACGACTATGGTTTACCCTTATTCTCTCTCAAAAAGCTCAAAAACCATCAAAAAAGGCTTAAAAACCCAAAAAAGGGCTGAAAACCCCAAAAAAGGCTTAAAACCCTAAATAGGAGTTCGACTTGGAATTCATTGCCCCCAAGAGCACCAAAGCTCTGGTGCTAGCTGCATTGATGACAGACCTCCCTCCGTTGTCGGCATCTCCACCAATTATGGTCAACCTTCCTAACGAGTTCTTATTTGTCATTTCCACAGAAGATCCATGAAATGGGGGAATTCTCCTATACCTACGCACCCAGAAGTTTGAGGCCCACCTAATCCATGAAGATAGATGATGCATTAGACACCAAGATGCTCACCATATCCTCATTGGGGATGTTATGTACCGTCGGGGCGTCGATAGCATATTACATCGTTTCCTCACCCATGGTTAGGATGAACAAGTCCTCAATGACTGTCATAATGGATCCTACGGTGGCCACCTCTCTGGTATGGCAACTTCCCAAAATATTCAATGTGTCGGCTATTTTTGGCCTACCATTTTCTTTGATTGCATCAAGGAGGTCAAAGACTACCACACTTGTCAACTCTTTTCCCCAAATGAAAGAAATCCCCCCACACTGTTACACCCAGTAGTCACAGTCGGTCCCTTCTGCAAATGGGAAATTAACTTCATGACATGTAACCCTACCTCAGTCAGCAGCCATAACTACATCATCATAGTCATCGATTATTTCATAAAATGGGCCGAGGTCATGCCTACTTTTAATTGTAAGGTCGACACAGCGACACATTTCTTCTTTAACCATGTTATCACATGATTCAGTGTCCCCAAAAATAGTTTCATACCATGATCGTCACTTTGAAGATGCGGTTTGGACTGAGCTTTCAACCATGTTAAAGTTTGAGCACCAGTTCTCCTCCTCAGACTACCGTTAGGGCAATGGACAATTAGAATCTATCAACAAGATCATCAAGGACATGCTCCATAGGATGGTAGGAAACCAAAAAAACAATTGGCACCATATTCTCTTCTCAACCCTATGGTCCTATAGGATGTCAACAAAAACTACCATCGATTTCACCCCTTTCCACTTAGTCCACGGTGTCAAATTGATACTTCCCATTCAGTTCTGGATCCCATCACTCCGCCTTGCCATAAAAATCCTTCCTGAAACCTTGCCTTTAGAATAATGCCTTATTCTTCTTAAAAATACTAATGAGGACCGTTGTGCTGCTCTCCAAGCAATTGAAGCAGCTAAAACAAGGTTGAATTCACATTTCGACTCCCACATCCACCCTCACTTCTTTAAGGAAGGAGATCTGGTCCTCATCTATGACCAAGCCATTGATAAGTTGGGAAAAGGGAATTCGGAATCCATGTGGTACGACCCATATGTCATCCACCGCTGCCTTGAAAAAAGGGCATATATCATTGTTGACTTGGATGGCCACCTCTTGAATACTTTTCACAATGGGCTCTACCTCAAGAGGTTTGATGCCTGAGGTCACTACCATGAGTCACTTGTATTATATTTTTTCATTCTTTTACACTGTTATTAACATGAGTCTTACATTTTGTTTCCTTTATTTCTCTATATGGATCCTACCTCACATTTCTATATTGGATTCATTCATGGAGGAAAAATATGGTCTCCTAATATTGCCTCGGCTGCTTGAGTTATCTATTCCCCGTCACATGAGCTGATCCATATCGATGGAATGTGTGTTGGAATTGCTACCAAAAATTAGGATGAGTATGATGGTGTCACTAGCCTCCTAGACACTTCCCTCCAGTTGGGTATCCGTCACCTTGATGTCTTCTTATACTCCCAACTTCTTGTCTCGCATTTTAATAACCGCTACTGAGTATGCAATCCTTTCCTCTTTAGAGAGTTCTTGTGCACTAAGAAGTTGGTTAGAATTTTTTAATCCATCACATTCATACATTTTCCCAGAAACCTCAATAGTGTAGCACACCAAATTGTTAGCAATTTTATAGAGTGGCATATTCATCATTGCATATAGGAATTCAAGAAACTGCATCATGCATCATCATATAAAAACATGCATACATATGTCATATACATCACCTAGGAATTCTCATCATAACAAACACTCGCATAAAAACCATAAAAAGGTGCATCCACATGCATAAAAATTATATATATGTAATTTAAATGGTGTTTAGTACAAAATGAGAAGCTCCATAAGCTTTCTCAGCTGAGCATACATATCAATACAAAAATCCTAGTGCACCACTGCAGTAGGGGCAACATCACTAGCTGCTAATCAGAATCAGAATCCTGCTCCTGGTACTCTGGCTCTGACTCCTCATCTATTTCCTCCTCCTTAGTAGAGCTATCCTCATCCTCCATAGGATCATCTCCTTGCGGCGTCGCTTGAACATACTCCATCGCGATTGTGATCCTCTTCATCAAAGGGATCCACTCACCAGGCGCATGATAACAAGAAGCAATAAGATCATCATCCAAATGTTGCTAGTTGTCATTAGTAAATCCATCGAGAAAAAAACTTGATGTCACAATGAAGTGTCTACAGGGCACTCTAGGGCCTAGGAGGAGGTGGATCCACCCCCTCCACTTTGCCCCTCCGTCGCTCGTAACCTGTGGGTGGCTGCGGTTTGACATCTGCACATATACATAGTACATCATTGGTATCTGTCATACACTATCTACCACTAAGCTAGTAAACTATGCATGAATGTAAACACATAAAAACAACATGTATATGTACCATCTAGCCCCCAGGCCTATCCTAGTGGTTGGGGCATCTCCAGGTCTCCCATGTAGTCCATCCTTACGTATGGGTAGTCCTCGATGAGGACTTGAAGCTACCTCCACTGCACTAGCATCTTGTGAGTAAAAAACTGGCCCACTAGGCTTCCTCCCTCCTAGACCATCATCTCGCTCCATCTCTGCATCTGAGGCTCCTGAGGCCCACCATCTTGCACTGCCAAGTGCAATCGAAGGGTCAAAACACTTTCAAAGAAGAAAGAGAAAAAAAACGATGGGAAATAGAAATCCCCTCCCACAGACCTGACATGGTTTAGCAAACATTGAACCATGCTCAAGTACATTTTGGCCCGCCCATAGTAGGCTCCTGCCATCACAAGCTCCACAATCTAGATCTTCCCCTCAGAGATCTTGTGCATCCCAGATGACCCCAAGATCCACAGCACCATCACTGCAACCGCCCGAGTTGAGAGACTCTCAATATCGCGTATAAGTATGTACAACCCACACATAGTGGCAGAGACATAGTAGTTCCTCTCACAAAGGTAATCCAATTTCACCCCATGTCAAAGCTTTGGTGTCGTGTCGCCCATCACTCTTAGCATCGGGGGCCTAGTAAAAAATTACATGTCCTGGAGCATGATCTCAAGCCGCTCCCCCTAAATAATGAAGCACTCTGCGTCAGTATCCCAAAATCTCACCATTGTCTCAACCAATAGTCTCGAAGTCCACATCAATGGTATTTGTAAGTACATCAGTAACCCACTATGGGAAAGCATGTCTCGTGCCCCCACATTTCTCAATGCTTGGGTCCGTAAATTCCCAACATCTCACTCTTGCCACACTTTTCAGGCCATCCTACACAACAAACAAATCCTGGTTAGGAAAAATATTACACATAAAAAACTCATTCCAGGAATGAAGTCGCTACAGTTCAACCATTATGAGTGACCCAGTTTGCACTTAATCCTTGAACAGTCGTGATGCAGTCACGATTTTTGGCTGGACAGGTGTGACCCAAGTCACGACTATCTCCTCGATAGGTGTGACTAGGTCGCGCCTGTTTGGCCGAAAAGAGTGACCTAGTTCATGACTTTTCCCTCGAAAAGCATGACCCAACCCTAAGAAACCATTTCATTTCGGCAGGGGCACCTGGATGAGAAAACCACAAATGTAAACCACTAAAAAGGACGGCTTAGATAAGTACTCTTAACTGCAAGTCACGAATCTGAAAACCATCGGTCGGAATGAAAGAAATCAGTGAAAGGGTTTTGGGGTTCTCCACTCCAACTCAGCACTAAACAGTAACAATGATACATGGCATGTGGTCCCCCCTTGTTTATAGGCCTGCATTGGGTCTATTTTTCTTTCATAGACGACAAGGTCATCTGGAGTCTGTTTCAGGCACCGTTCACACCATCAGGTTCAGTTTTCCATCCTCTTTCTGTTGACAAGACCCTTGTCTCGTGATTTCACCATGATTTTTGGGCCAATTCCCTGGAATCCACCTTGATTTTTCTACCACCACGAGAATATCCATTATAGAGTTTATGTTAAGCTCTTTTCTAACTCTTAAATGAATGAAAAGGTCACCAAGCATGCTTTATTCCTTTCACTCTTGTTAAAGTGTTTGAAGGGGTGTCTATGTAGCCTCTTTTATCCTTTTTTCAGACTACATAGACTATAAGAAAAAGGACCACCTTGGAACACTCATGCCAAGAACGTTTCCCTGTGAATCCTTTTATGATTTCTTGGGCATTAGGACCGAAATTTACGAAAATTTCATCATGGGTTGTCTTTAAGCTCTTGTCCATCCTTCTCATCAATAAAAGATTGCCGAGAAAACTTGGTTTCATTCTTGCTCATAAAATTATTTGAATGATCGTCCTGCCAGTGTAAGTTTAACCTTTTACAGCATGATTAGACTACAAATGATAAAGAATTCTTCCTTTTGAAAAGGTTGGGAGAGCTCTTCTATGCACACTTTTATCCTTTTTCGAAATTGAAAGACTATATACGAAAAAGAGACCGTAGTGAGTTTTCTTCTTTTTTTTAGACTCTCTAAAAATGAAAAGAAAAATGACCATTTACCTTCTCGAGCTCGCTAAAAATACATGAGATCATGTCATAACAGTGTCTTTTGATGCCACCCCATATATTACAGTTCGAGAGATTTCCCCCATTGGGTCACATTTGTTCAGAGTATTTTGCGATGAGTCTTCCTTGGACCACCTAGATATCATTAGTCCAGTTTCTCTCTCAATAGTTGCCATCTGTAGTTACATTCCTGGTATCACGGCTATCAGCCCTACCATCATTACTCTAATCAAAGGAAGTTTGATCCTCCCATGCTCCACTTCCCAAGTCCCCCCATTTAGTGTGTCAGTCCCTAGATTGTCCCACATATTTGGTTATCCCCCTCCTTCTTTTGCTCAAGGAAACATTATTGATTTGGTCAGTTGCAGGTCTCCCTCTGTCGATGAAAACACATATATTCTAGATGATAGACCCAGAGGTCCCTGTATCCTGGTTTCATTAACCTTATTGATGAGTTCCTTGGACCACTTGACTCTAACACATGGGTGAGTCTATTAAGGGACCCATACAGGTTTAGGTCCCTTGTGATTTCTGGGTTGTGTTGTTTTATCTCCTAAATAAATTAGTCTTCACTAGGTCAAACTCAGAAATTTTATTTTTTGCATAGTGATCAAGATTTTAGTGCACATTATGAAATATTTGTGTGTGTATAATAAAGTTGGAACGCCTTGTGCTCTATTTCTTCCTAAAATTGAAAGTTTATCTTTCGATGTCTTAGTCGAACATCTCAACGGTTCATTAGCCACCGAAAATCCCAGCTTTTGGCAGCTTAAAAGTTTGATCCAGGAATACATTAACCACTGAAAGCTCATTGACTCCGTTTTTTAATAAAATTTTGAAGAAAAGCTTCTGGTGGCCTAGGAGAACGTCTCAACAGTTCATTAGCCACCGAAAAGCCCATCTTTCAGAAGCTTACAAATTAGATCCAAGATTACCTTAACTGCCGAAAGCACCAAAATAGGAAAACGGTTAGCGCATCCATCGAAATCAACCATCATCAGCATGAGGAGCATCACGATCAAGCACTTAACTGCCAAAAAGACAGGGACTGCAAAAAATCATGAGTTGGTGAAGAAGAGGTCGTTATTAAACCGAAGTGACTGATAAAAGAACTAAACCCTCGTTGCCCTCCACCTGTCTCGTGACAGCAATCAAACCACCACAAAACATTAAGTTCCAGTTAAAATGATTACTGCACTGGCCATCTCGTGGTTCTCACCAAAGTTTACTGTCATCCTACTCAAGTACCAATTAACTGATCAACCCCTCAAAATCAACACCCTTTTCTCAGTAAATTCCACATTTTCCTGTATACATCCTCACTAATCCAAGCCCTCCCTGAAACCAGCACGGTAATTTCCTTCCCAAAGTTCAAATTTTTATTTTTGCAGGTACAAGAAGAAAAGTCCAGACATGAAGAAAGGAGCAGGACCTGCCATCATACAGGAATTGGGTGACATTGGCTATCTAAAGTCACATCCAGAAGTATGCCAATTATTCAAAGATGCAGGCTGTTACAAGTTATGTGAGAAAATTTAGGGATCCCACCAGCAAGTGGCATAAGCCTTTTCTCTCTCCTTTGATGGATTGAAGGCATTGATAGGCAAAGAAGAGTTCCAAGTTGATGAGGCCCTAATAGAAAAAGTATCAAAACTCCCAAGGACTGGGGAAAAATTGTTCAAACCCACCATCATGAAGGATGTGGAATTTAGGTCTTACGTGAATCCTAAACATAAGAATGTAGTATGTAAGAAAAGCATCCCTTCAACCTGGCTTGAGGAGAAGTGGCAACAATTGTTCAAAGCAATCCTCATTTATATAACTTGTGAAGGCATGTATAAAAGGGTGATGATATACCACTTTAAATTGATGAACCATTTCAATGGTAGGATCCCATTGAACATGCCTTTCTACCTACACAATATCTCAACCAAGATGTCCCATCAGGTCAAATCCCAGCCCACCAAAATTGCAGGAAGGCTATCCCATCATGGCCTGATAAAGCTCATTGTCCAAGAACTGCTGTAAAGAAGAAACATAGCATGGACATACTTCTTCTTTTGGAATGAGTTTGAGATAGGCTTGGAGCCAGAAGATAAAGGAAATTCTCCTTCAAAGAAGTCCACCACTCCTAGAAGTGGTAAGAGGAAGAGGAGGGCCATCTCTCCAGTGGTAGTGGATGAGGCCTCTCCAACTTCTAAGACCAACAAAGCCAAGATAAATCTAGGTTTTAGTGGAAAAGAGGAGGAGGCTCCAGCACAAGGTAAAAATATACTCAACCTTCCTTACTCAAACTCTAAAGAAGAAGTGGAGCAAGAAGTTGATCTAACAAAGCAGGTTGCAGCAGAACATGAGGAGTTTCCCTCACCTACACCAAGGGAGGGTCAAGATGAACCAATGGCAGAGGCTTCCTCTAGCAAACCTAGGTCCCAGATAATCAACCAGCTATTAGGGTAAGTAAATGAACTAGAGGTCTTAGAAAGATAAATCAAAAGGACTAATGCAAGATTAACCAAAAGAAATACTGAATTGCATAATTCTCTTCTAGGAATGAGAGGTATGTATATCCTATTGCAAAAAGGAAATCTGAGATTAATGAACGACAACACCGGGCTCTATAGGATGATCAAACTATTGAGGTTTCAAATGAAGGATTCAAACCCTGAAAGACACCTTGTGTTGGAAACCCTAGCAGAGGCAGCAATAAGCCTTCAGGATCTAGAGGAAACCCGTGATGTTGTTGATATTCCAAACGTTATGCAGGTTGAAGAAGTGCTAGAAGGTTAGAAGTGAAGCTGTAAAAGGTTGATTAAAATACTAATTAAATTTTTCATAAATAGAGCTTTCTATGGCTTCGGCGAATGCAACAACTATTAATTAGCCACCAAAAGCATAGCTTTCAGTAGCTTACAGACCCAAAATTTTGTTTTCTTAGCCATTGAAAGCACAGTGCAGAAAGACATGCTTCCACACAGAACCAATTTTGATTGATCCAAACACCTTAGGGATGATTTATGAAGTTGAAGATTAATTAAAGGCACTAGTAGATTGGGTCTTTTCCAGTTTTGAAGGTGCTATCGAGGTGAAATGGGTCACAAACCCTACCTAATTTTGACAAACCGTGACTTATCTGTCAGATAACAAGGCCTAGTTCTACTTCAATGATCATTGTAGTTATTAAAAAGTTCAAGGAGTGAACAAGTATTAGATTTAGATAGATTAGCACTTAAGTTATGGTTTTTGACCTATTTTTTGCAAAACTAGTTATGTTATCTATTTTTAGTAAATTCGATCCAACTTTTCAGGATCTTAAATAAATTTTGTAAAGGATATAAAGCCTGTGACTAATTTTGAAGTATAGGTTTGACTTTGGAGACTTTTAGACCCTTATTTTTATCAAGATTCTCATGTTATTCATCATTTAATATAAGATCTTTTTCCATTATATGTTCAGGTTCCATCTCTTTTCTATTCTGTTCTTGTGCTTGGATGTCTGATTCACGTTTATTCTTTTTGTCTAATACCAGATAGTTGTCATCCTATCTATGTGTTGATGAGTTGAATTGTAATTATTTTTCCTTGTTATGATTAGCCATTCATATGTGATTGCTTTATATATGAATCTTCCAGCATTGTGCGTTCTCTATATATTCACCTTATTATCAACCCTATGAAAATTGATAGTTAGAAGCCTTATCTATTTGATTGAGTTTTATGCATGTCTTGAGTGAGTGAGGTCTAATAGGTCATATGACTTGATCCATTTAGTAAACCATTGAGGAAATATTGAAGTTACATGGCATCCTCGAGCTACAACCTAGAGGAGTTTCCTAGAGAGCTAACAAACTGGCGTCGTTGCTAGGGAAAGGAGATTGAAGCTTAGCTTCCCTAGGAGATGACATAGATCCTACTTTGATGATAGACAAATTCTGGACACTATTTTGGATGTAATGATCTATCTAGTGACTCCATTGGAATAAGGTGGATTTAAGAAAACCAAGTACCGGAGAAAACCCTCAAGAGCCACCAGTAACACCTGTTTCAGATCCGGAAGAGATTTTAAGAAGAGCAAGGGCTTCACTAAGGCAGACCTCTAGATCTGCAAGGGGAGCTACATCAGGTATTTCAAGAGATATTTCTGATGTTATATCAAATATACCTCCATTTAAATCTTCTTCTGCTGAAACATCTAATTCTCAAGAATTTATAATTACATCAGAAAATTTTATAGTTGAGGAATCTTCAAGCACTGCTGCTTGTGTAGATCCAATCCCTGGTGACTCCACTGAAATAAATCTACCACTACCCAAACCAGAAGTATCTCCTTCTACCCTTTCCATACCAACATCCAATATGAATGTCCCTCTGACCAAAATGGAAAGGATCCTTGTTTCCAGATATGCCCCTCTAAATATGCCTAACCCCCTCTCTGCTATGCCTATTGGAGATTATCTCAAATACATGTCTAAGTTTACTAGAGAGGGAGATTTCATAGCTGAAGAACACTTAGAGGAATTCTACAGTTATGCTGAGAATATAAACATTGAACAAGAGGATTCCTGGACTAGGGTTTTTGTGCAAAATCTAGAAGGTCAGGTTAGGAAATGGTTCAAAGAGTTGCCTACTGGATCAATAGTAGGCATTGAATCCCTAGATGACATATTTTTGAAGCATTGGGGAGAAAGAAGAGAAAACCTTTACTATATCATTGAATTTAGCAATTTGAGGAGAGAGGATGGTGAGTCTATTTCCAACTTCACCAAAATATTTAACAAAATGTTTAGCAAGATCCCTGCTGATATTAATCCAGCTAACACTTCAGCCAAAATCTCTTATGCCAATTCCTTTGATTTTGATTTATGTATTCTTCTCAGAGAAAGAAGATCAGCTTCTCCATCAATCATTCAAGATGCTGCTCTTGAAGTTGAGTCCAATATCGTTGCATCTCAGAAGGTTAAGGGAAAAATGGACAGGAAGAAGAAACCCTCAAATCCCTTAGGGGCTTCTTCATCAGAGAATAAAATGGAGAAAATGGCCAAAATGTTGGACAGTTTGATAGCTGAAATGTCTAGACTTAAATACCGAGGGAAAATACCTATGAGAGGTAAAGGGCCAAATGATTTTTCTCCCATAAACCCTAATTTTGTCCCTTACAGAATAAATAACCCCCCAGCTCAGATCCTTCAAATGGATATGAATTAAGCTGAGGATCAAAGAATCAGAGCTCCTTTCCAGAATGTTGTGCTGGAAGATGAACAAGAGTTTGCTCAGGAAGAAGGGGAGGCAGAAGACAATATCAATTGTATGGAAGATGAAGTAGATCTCTATTTCCTGACACAAGCAGACAATGAGGAAGCCCTCATGAATGAGCAGATCATGGAAGAATCCTTATATCAGGTAGATGATCAATAAGGTTATAATTTGAGATCCAGAACTATTGTTCCTGTGAAGAAGAGTCCTGCCCCTACAAAGCAACCTACTCCTCCTGCTAAAAATATTTCTTCCCCTGCAAATAAGATGGCTTCCCATCGAAAATAGTAGCAAAGGCCATTACAACCATCATCCCATGATCCTATTCAGCTCAAAGGCAAACCACAAGAGGTAAGAACTTCTAACAAATTATCCTATTCTTTCAATCTTGAGTCAAAAATTCAAAAGTTAAAAATCCCTTTTCCCTTGATAGAGCTTATGAAGAATGATGCCTTCAAGTCATCCATACTAAAGTCTCTTTAGCCAAAGACATCCATAGATGCTGACTTTGTGAACTTGCAAGATGATAAGCCCATAGTAATCCTAGGTCCTATGATTGAAGAGTTGGATGAGTCTTGCCCACCTTTCTACATATGTTTGAACATCCACGATAAGATCCTTCACAACTGTTTGCTTGAATCAGGAGCATCCCATAACCTAATGCCAAAAGCAGTGATGGATGAGCTTGGCCTTAGCATTACAAAACCCTACCATGATCTATTCTCTTTTGACTCTAGGAAGGTGAAATTCTTGGGCCTCATCAAATACCTTGTCATAAATCTCTCCTAGCTGCCTTCAAAAAGCATAGTGATGGACATAGTAGTGGCTGACATCCCACCTAAGTTTGGCCTCCTTTTGTCTCGCTCATGGAGTAAAAGGATGGGTGGTACCCTTCAAATGTACCTTACATATGCTAAAATCCCAATGTTTGGATGGGAGACCAAGAGACTCTTCAGAGAGAACCAGTTCACCTACATCATCAGTAATGCCAAGAACTCTATAAATCATCCCATCTATGTAGTAGACACAAACTTTGGGTCATGCATCATGTAGATTGATGATTCCCAGCCAACATCCATGTAGATTACAAATCCTACCTATTAGCCACCTGAGGAAGTAACCACCTCTAACTGGAGAATGTTTTTTGATGGGGCCAGTACTCAAGCCTCAGCAGGTGCAGGTATAGTCCTGATTTCTCCTTCAAAGGAGACTATACATTTGTCTTATAAGCTAGATTTCAATACTACTAACAACATAGAATAATATGAGGCGTTTCTGTTGGGAGTGAAGGCTTCCAAGGAAATGGGAATCATGTGCCTGAAGATCTTTGGAGATGTAGATCTCATCATACAACAGGTGAACAATACTTTTCAAGCAAAGAATGTCAGGCTGAAGGCATACAGAGATGAGGTATGGAAACTTAATGACTATTTCATGTTTTTTGAACTCTCATATATACCTAGGGCTATGAACCATATAGATGATTCCCTTGTTGTCTCTGCAAGTATGTTCATTCCTCCTTTTCCTCCTAAGCTGAGCTATGAGATCCAAGTCAAGTACAAGTCATCCCTCCCTGATAATGTGGAATTTTGGAAAGTTTTTGAAAATGATGATGAACTCAGTAAATTCCTCTAGGTCATAGATGAGTTTTATGATATGCATATTGATCAAGAAAATCTAAATATGGAAGAATCCCAGAGGCTCAAATCAGGAGATAAAATAGGAAATCAAAATATTGTTCGGCTCCCTAGCAATTGTATACCTCGGAGTTTGGTGCCCCTAGAAGAGCTTTTTTATTATAATGATGTCCCCTTTAAACCTGTCAAAAGGGAGAAAGACCCTGCTATCCATGAGCACAACCTAGGTAGCCAAAGTTATCCAAAATTAGTAAATTTGTCCTCTGAGTTAACTGCTAAGCAGAAGTCAGAACTGTCTAGTCTTATGAAAGATTTTGTTGATGGATTTGCTTGGGAATACAATGATCTGAAAACCTATGACACAGCTATCATCAAACATAGGATTCCTCTGGAAAAGGACACCATCCCTTTAAAACAAATCTAAGGCCTATCAGTTCCCTCCTTCTTCCAGTGATTGAGAAAGAAATCCAAAAGCTCCTTAATGCAAAAATCATAATCCCACTGAGAAATTCCAAATGGATTGCAAATCTAGTGATAGTGAGGAAGAAAAATGGGGAGATCTGGTTATGCATTGATTTCAAAAACCCAAACAAATGTTCTAAGAAAGACAACTACCCCTTGCCCAAGATGGAGCATTTGTTGCAAAGAGTCTCAAGAGTTAGTGTCATGTCATTCCTAGATGGTTTCTCTGGCTACAATCAAGTTTCTATACACCCTGATGATCAAGAGAAAACTGCATTTACAATCCCTGGGGTACTTTCATGTATGCCAAGATGCCATTTGGGATAATGAATGATGGGGCCACCTTTCAGAGAGCCATGGACATATATTTTGTGGGATTGAAAGACAAGTTTGTTCTCATATACCTTGATGACCTCACTGTTTACTCCAACATCCATGAAGAACATTTGCAGCACTTGAGGAAGGTGTTTTTGAAATGTAGAAAATTTGGGATATCTCTAAACCTAAAGAAGTATCAATTTTCTTTCAGGGAGGGAAAACTCCTAGGTCACATAGTCTCAGCAGAAGGTGTGAAGATTGATCTTGTTCGAGTTGAAGAAATCCAGAAGTTTTCCATACCTAGGTCAAAAAAGGACATTCAGTCATTCGTAGGTAAGATAAATTTTGTCAAGAGGTTTATCCCAAATTTTTTTGACTTGGTAAAACACATAACCTCTATGTTGAGGAAGGAAGCTGAAATCAAGTGGACGGAGCAAGCAAGAAACTCTTTTGAAGCCATCAAGAAGTATATCATGGAAGCTCCCTCTTTGATCAGTCTAGACTACACCAAGGGTTTCTACATTTTTTCCTTTGCTTCCTATGACACAGTGGCAACAGTTCTGTTACAGAAAGTTGAGGAAGGACTTGATTACCCCATTGCTTTTTTCAGCAAGACATTGAGGGATGCTGAATTAAAATATGATCCTATTGAGAAACAAGCCTATGCTCTCATTAAGTCACTGAAATCCTTCAAGATTTACATTATACATGCAAAGGTCCTTGCCTATGTCCCTTCAGCTATTGTGAAGGATGTGTTGACCAAGCCTGACATTGATGGAAAGAGAGCCAAATGGATTGCCAAGATTATTGAGTTTGATATAGAAGTAAAGCCCATCAAGCTATTGAAAGGCCAAGGTCTAGATAAGATCGTGACTGAAGAAAATTGTGATATATTGAGAAGGAATTTCATTGGTATAAGTTCAGCAAACCTGCAGACAGAGGTAGTAACAGAAGCAGAAGCAGAGGCAGTTCAGGAGCAGCATGACAGCCAACAGGTGACTGAGCACTTGTCTTCATGTGAGTGGTACTAAGGTATTATTCATTTCTTGCAAAGTTTAGAATTTCCCCTTGGGCTAAGCCTAACTCAAGCATGGGCTCTTAAGCTTAAGTCTGTTAAATTTTGTATAATTGATAAGCTGTTGTATTGGAAATATCCTTCTGGTGTTTTGCTGAGATGCTTAGATAAAGAAGAGTCAGTTCAGGTCATACATCAGTTTCATTCAAGCACATGTGGGGGCCATCATTACTGGAATACCACAGCCCATAATATCTTGAGGGATGGGTACTATTGGCCTGTTCTTCTCTATGATGTGTGTACCTTTGTAAGAGCTTGTGACAAGTGCCAAAGATTCATAGGAAAGTAGCAGCTCAAATATTTCCCCCTTAGACCTATTGTAGTGAATGGTCCTTTCTAGCACTAGGGTATTGATTTCATAGATGAGAGTAATCCATCATCAAGTGGTCAGCACAAGTGGATCCTAGTAGCCACAGATTATTTCACCAAATGGATAGAGGTAGTCCCCACAAGGAATGCCACTCACCAAGTCATTATGAAGGTTTTATATCAGAACATATTTATCAGATTTGGTTTCCCAGTAAGGCTAGTCAGTGATAATGCACCAAATTTTAAAGCTGGGGAATTGGTTAACATGTGTGAGTCAATGGGCATTCAATTGGTGCATTCCACTTCCTATTACCCTCAAGGAAATGACCTTGTTGAGTCATCCAATAAAATCCTAGTTAGAATCATCAGAAAACTATTGGAGAATAATCAAAAGAGCTGGGATTCTAAGCTAAAGTTTGCTTTATGGGCTGACATAGTGATCGACAAAAAATTCATAGGGACTTCTTGTTTCAAGTTGGTTTATGGTACTGAGGCCATTTTTCCCATTCAGCTGATTCTACTATTTGCAAAATTATTTCAGGAAGAACAGGATGAACCAAATGACATGGTAAGGAGGATGCTTGATTTGGTTGAGCTGCAGCAAGTTAGGGAACATGTGGTGGAGAAGTCAGAAGCTCATCAAAAGAAGATTAAAAATATTTTTGACAAGAAGACAAAGGTGGACAATTTTTCAGGTTGGGTATTGGGTTCTGAAATGGGATGCTATCAGGTAGGACAAGGGAAAGCATGGTAAATTTTACTCTCTATAGATAGGCCCTTTTGTGATAGCTCAGGTGAAACATAACAACACTTTCAAACTACAAAATCTAGAAGGAGATGAGGTGTTTGATGGCCCAGTCAATGGGCGATTTCTGAAACTCTATTTCATCTAAGGCTTTAAAGCCTTATTATTGTAAAATATTATTTTTGTTGTTTTTGTTTTTTGCAAAATAAACTACATGCCTAATGGAACAGTAGAAGATAGGTTTAATTCTTATTTTTCAGGAAACGCATTTGGTCTGGAGTTCTTTGGAGCTCACAGGAAGGTTCCCATCCCCGAGTAGTAGCCAGATGTTATCTCCTAAATAAATTAGTATTCACTAGGTCAAACTCAGAAAATTTATTTTTTGCATAGTGATCAAGATTTCAATGCACATTATGAAATATTTGTGTGTGTCTAATAAAGTTGGAATGCCTTGTGCTCTGTTTCTTCATAAAATTCAAAGTTTAGCTTTCGGTGGCTTAGGAGAATGTCTCAACAGTTCATTAGCCACAGAAAATCCCAGCTTTCGGTAGCTTAAAAGTTTGAACCAGGAATACATTAACCACCGAAAGCTCATTAACTCCATTTTTTAATAAAATTTTGAAGAAAAGCTTCCGGTGGCTTAGGCAAACGTCTCAACGGTTCATTGGCCATCGAAAATCCCATCTTTCGGTAGCTCACAAATTAGATCCAATATTACCTTAACCACCGAAAGGGACAAAAGAGGAAAATGGTTAGTGCATCCATTGAAATCAACCACCATCGGCACGAGGAGCATCACGATTAAGCACTTAACTACTGAAAAGATGGGGACTACAGAAAATCATGAGTTGGTGAAGGAGAGGTCCTTATTAAATTGAAGTGACTAATAAGAGACCTAAACCCTCAATTCCCTCCACTTGTCCCATGACTATAATCGAAACACCACAAAACATTAATATCCAGTTAAAATTATTACTGCACTGGCCATCTTGTGGTTCTCACCAGAGTTTACTGTCATCTTGCTCAAGAACCAATCGACTGATTAGCTCCTCAAAATCAACACCCTTTTCTCATTCCATTCCACATTTTCCTGCATACATCCTCATTGATGCAATCCCTCCTTGAAACCAGCATGGTAATCTCCTTCCCAGAGTTTGAATTTTGATTTTTGCAGGTACAAGAAGAGCAGTCCAAGCATGAAGAAAGGAGGAAGACCTGCCCTCAGACAGGAATTAGGTAACATTGGCTATCTTGAGTCACATCCAGAAGTATGCCAATTCTTCAAATATGCAGGCTGTTACAGGTTATGTGAGAAAATTCAGGGATACCACCAGCAAGTGGCATAATCCTTTGCTCTCTCCTTTGATGGATCGAAGGCATTGATAGGAAAACAAGAGTTCCAGGTTGATGAGGCCCTAATAATAGAAGTATCAGAACTCCCAAGGACTGGGCAGAAATGGTTCAAAACCACCATCACGAAGGATGTGGAATTTAGGTCTTACTTGAATCCTGAACACAAGAATGTAGTATGGAAAAAAATCATCCCTTCAACCTGGCTTAAGGATAAGTGGAAGCAGTTTTTGAAAGAAATCCTAGTTTATATAGCTTGTGAAGGAAGGTATAACAGGGTGATGATATACCACTTTAAATTCATGAACCATTTCACTGGCAGGAGCCCATTGAACATGCCTTTCTACCTACACAAGAGCCTGACCAAGATGTCCCATTAGGTCAAATCCAAACCCACCAAAAATGCAGGCAGGCTATCCCATCATGGCTTGATAAAGTTCATTGTCCAAGAATTGTTGCAAAGAAGAAACATATCATGGACATGCTTCTTATTTTGGAATGAATTTGAGATAGGCTTGCAGCCAGAACACAAAGGAAAGTCTCCTTCAAAGAAGTCCACCACTCCTAGAAGTGGTAAGAGGAAGAGGAGGGCCATCTCTCCAGTGGCAGTGGATGAGGCCTCTCCATCTTCTAAGACCAACAAAGCCAAGAGAAATATGGATTTCAATGGAAAGGAGGAGGCTCCAGCACAAGGTAAAAATATACTCAACCTACCTTACTCAGACTCTGAAGAATAAGAGGAGCAGGAAGTTGACCTAACAAAGCAAGTTTTAGCAGAACATGAGGAGTTTCCCTCACCTACACCAAGGGAGAGTCAAGATGAACCAATGGTAGAGAATTCCTCTAGCAAACCTAGGTCCTAGAGAATCAACCAGCTATTAGTTCAAGTACATGAAATAGACGTATTAGAAAGATAAATCAAAAGGACTAATGCAATATTAACCAAAAGAAATACTGAATTACATAATTATCTTCTAGAAACGAGAGGGATGTATATCCTGCTGCAAAAAAGAAATCTGAGATTAATGAAAGAAAACACTAAGATCTACAGGATGATCATACTGTCAAGGTTGCAGACAAAGGATTCAAACCCTAAAACACACCTTGCATTGAAAACCCTAGCAGAGGTAGCAAGAATCCTTTGGGATCCCAAGGCATCCCATGATGCTGCTGATATTCCAAACCTTATGCAGGTTGAAGAAGTACCAGAAGGTAAAAAGTGAAGCTATAAAAGGTTGATTAAAAGAATAGTTAAATTTTGTAGAAACAGAGCATTTGGTGGTTTAGGCAAACACAATAGCTATTCATTAGCCATTGAAAGTAGAGCTTTGGACAGCTTACAGACCCAAAATTTTGTTTTCGTAGCCATCGAAAGCACAGAACAGTGCAGAAAGACATGCTTCCACACAAAACCAATTTTGATTGATCCAAACACCTCAAGGATGAGTTATGAAGTTGAAGACTAATTAAAGCCACCAGTAGATTGGGTATGTTCCAGTTTTGAAGGTGCCAGCGAGGTGAAATGGGTCACAAACCCTACCTACTTTTGACAAACTGTGACTTATCTGTGAGATAACAGGTCCTAGTTCTACTTCAAGCATCACTGCAGTTATTAAAAAGTTCAAGGAGTGAACAAGTATTAGAGTTAGATATATTAGCACTTAAGTTAGGGTTTTTGACCTAATTTTTTCAAAAACAGTTATGTTATCTATTTTTAGTAAATTCAATCCAACTTTTCAAGATCTAAAATAAATTTTGTAAAGGCTATAAAGCCTATGACTAATGTTGAAGCATAGGTTCGACTTCGGAGACTTTTAGACCCTTATTTTTATCAAGCTTCTCATGTTATTCATCATTTAATATAAGCTATTTTGCCATTATATGTTTGGGTTCCATCTCTTTTCTATTTTGTACTTGTACTTGGATGTCTGATTTAGGTTTATTCTTTTTGCCTAATACCAGATAGCTGTCATCCTATCTCTGTGTTGGTGAGTTGAATTGCAAGTATTTTTCCTTGTTATGATTTTAGCCATTCATATGTGATTGCTTTATATATGAATCTACCAGCATAGTGAGTTCTACATTTATTCATCTTATTATCAACCCTTTGAGCATTGATAGTTAGAATCCATATCTATTTGATTGATTTTTATGCATGTCTTGAGTGAGTGAGTTCTTATAGGTCATATTACTTTATCCATTTAGTAAACCATTGAAGAAACATTGAAGTTACCAGGCATCCTCAAGCTGCAACCTAGAGGAGTTTCCTGGAGAGCTAGCATGTTGGAAATAGTGTTTAGAATCCCCTAGAGAAGTGCTTTTTTATAGCTCCAGTTTTGATGTGCCATATTGTACTATACAGAATCTGACTCTCCGTCAGTGAGTCCCTATAGTTATGTAAACTTCCAGATCTAGCAGAGCATCAATTGTGTAGATATTGCATTCCATGAGAATGTCATGGTTCCTATGTATACATTCTTTAGATCATCATTGTATTCATCCTCTCATTAATGCCACCATTATGTAACATCAGTTGTATATGTATTGATCGGCTCCTGTACTTTCGAGCCTTGATCCCATTATTTATTCTTTTGACATTGTTACGAGCATGGGTATTCCCGCCTCGTCTATATACATGTCACATATTCTTTGTATCTCACCCATTTTGGGGAACCAATATCAATACAAAAACCAAAATCCACCATGTCTCGAATGAGGAAGCCTTGCTTCCTCATAGGTCTCTCCACTATCCCCATGATCCTATGATGTATGTCGGCCATACGATGAGCTCATACACTCACACATTAGGGGAGAATCTGTTAACAAAACAAAATGCTCAATTGTCTCTACATGGTGTAAACCACATGCATACATCATTTTCTTACCATTTTCCCCTTATTTTTGACCTCCACAACTATGGTTTACCCTTATTCTCTCTCAAAAAGCAAAAAAAACATCAAAAAGGGGTTAAAAACAAAAAAAAGACTTAAAAACCCAAAAAGGGATAAAAGAACAAAAAATGGCTTAAAACGCTAAATGGGGCTCAAAACCATAAATAGGGTTCCAAAACCCTAAAAGAGAGAAAAGGACAGAAAAAATATAAAACAGTGTGGAGGTCTCCATCACAAGATTCACTTATTCCTTCTCCCATTATTCTATTTTTGTGAGTACAGTGAGAAACCACTCTTATAAAAGTACTGACCTCCTTTTTCTAATCATTCCATAGTCCCACCATCTCCCATCTAGTATGTTGAGGTATCCTCCGTACTAACCAGCCTGTGGAGAGGATTCCCATTTCCATGTTTGGGGCACGCTGGCACATTTTCAAGAAAAGAGAAGGTATACTTGTCACATTTTTTGTTTATTTAGTTTATTTGCATTTTCTTAGTGTTTTTTGTTTACTAATATTTTTGTTTGTTGTATCTCCTTTTCCACTATCTCTACCCTTCTGTCTCATTGATGGGAGGGAGGTGATTTTGCACGTAGCAAGAGTGAAAACCCTGCTACAGTAGGTGCACCATTCAAAATATCAAGACACTTGAAGTGGAGAAGACAATACCCTATTTGTAAAGGTATTTCTGCTAGCCAAGGTTACCACACATGGTCACAAGTTCGCGAGGAGTTACACTCTCTATTGTAGATCCAAGTCAACAGATTAAATGTTGGGAGAGTGTATTCCACTTCCACTCCTAGGTAGTCCATGGGAGTCGATTGCAATAGATTTGATTGTAGGAGTTAAAACTATCAAGGAAATGACTATCATATAGTAGTTCTTGATGGATTCAACAAGTAGTCCATGATGAAACCATACAAGAAAATGGTTTGAGTGCAACATGCAGAAAAAATGTTCTTTTAGAAGGTATGGGTGCATTTTTGGCTTATGGTCATGAAAATAATTCGCGCCAAAACTTAAATATTTAGTAACAAAGATGGCTACATAATTTCAAACTGTATTCACACATATACCATCTATTTCCAGGTGATTAACAAATTGTCAAAAGGATGCTAGGAACTATTAAGAAAGGTTAACAAAAAAGATTAAAAATAAATCAAGAACACATGAAAATGACAACTGATATCTATTGAAACCATATATTTTTCTATTTACAATCTATAAAATAAATCCAACCATACATGGCCAAACTGAATGGTTTAATTACTCAAGTAATTCGATTTTCTAAACAGAGAATACCATCAAATCGTGGGGTTCCTAGATTTTGATTTCATATACTGAATAGGTATTGAACACCTTTGGAGGGAGAACTTCATACTTTTTTGCATATTTTACTAGATATATCTATATTGAGGCATTGCTTGGAGATTATTTTATGAATCTGCACATGGTTTAAGGACACCCTATATCGAGATCTACTTTATGAGGGAGTAGTGGCCACTACTAGAGTAGCACTCTAAACCTAATGAAAACAGTTTGCATCATTGCATCATCCCAAGGAAAAATAATGACCTACCTTGAGGAGTGCTTCCATTGGCTAGGGACTTATCATTATTTTATTTGGAGGGGTTATCCAATAGCTATCTTGAAGATAACTGCAAGGAGAATGAAGAGAAGTGGCACAACAAAACCTAGCACATGGTCAAAGAAGGATCTTTCATGGAATCATTTTTCATAGGAAGTTGACCAACAGTGTCAAGACTCGTTCCTTGTTGAGGAGCAACCTCCCAGAAGAGACTTATTGTGCATGTACTTTAATATTTTTTCTAGGTTATAAAAGTGAATTTAGAATTCACTTAATTATATTTTATTATAGGAGCAATTGAACTTGATCTTTATATAAAGAGAATCTCTCTCCATTGTTGAGCATGGTTGGATTAGTAAGGAGATCTCCTCCAATCTTAGTTGAATATATAATGGAGGATGAAGTTAAAGGGCTTGTAAATGTGAGGTTCATCATCTTCTTTTTATATTTTTATGGATGTATTTGATTACTTAATTTACACTTGTAGTAGGGTAAAGTTAGATAAATAAAAACCTCAGATTGATAACCAAAAACAATCCAGAAATGAGAGTGGAACCTTCAGACCCTTTCCCAGACTGAGGCAACACTTTCATAAAGGAAATACCCCAAAATTTCTACCTCTATGAATATTTTGGCCCTCACTCGATGTCTTTTTGGATTAAGTTTCCCAGTTAGTATTAAGGAAGTTCCCTATTGATTCTTTCGATGCCTTATATATCCAATTTTAAAATGAATCTATGTTGCTTATCTACAAAAATCATTAATCTTAACACAGTTAATGTCCATTAAGTTGTTTTATCTCCCACTAGAAAAGACAATTTCCATTAAGTTGTTTACTCCTAGAAGCAAAGGCCATGCCACTTTTCGATCCACGGATATCCACCATTACAGATTTCATCTAGCAAAGCCATTTCATCTAATACTCTGGATGCTTTCTTTGTTTTATTTATGTATCTTCATTGGGCCTATTCAATTATTTTGTTTTCATTGGGTTCAAAAACAATAATCTAAGCCTAGATGGAATGGAGAACATCAATCCCGGGGAACCCACAAACATCACACAGTGGATGTTGGGTCATGCCCTTTATCTTTATCTGTTTCCCTACATTTCAAGAATTAATATAATAATTGCATTCATTCTTTCTATATCACCTTAGTTATGTCCATTGTTCCACAATATCCAACTCTTGGAGGACATGGTATAGCATTTATGTTGTCCCCATTTAAGGGATTGCATAGAGCTTTGCCCAAAAATAGTGTTAAACATAGTTTGTAAATAATTAGATTAAGAAAACTTGGGTGTAAATAGAATATCAAAATAATTAATTTGACTTTATTGATTAAAAAAAACCCCAACTCAATAACCTTAGTATAATTGAAATCAATGGTTAACTTTTATTAGTTTTAAATGAATCTCGGTAAACATTCTAAATAATTAAAATAAATAAATTTGCATGATTAAATATTTTTAATTCATTGTACTAGTTTAGTGGTTTGCATATTTTTAATTCATTATATTATTTTAGTGGTTTAGATTCGTTGAGTTAAGATCAAGTGGTTGGGAGGAATGTTTTTATACTCCCCTCTCATGTATAAATATCCCTTTGTGACACTTTCTCTATGGGATGAGACTTTCCCTATGTAATGATTGTAATTATGGCCATACCTTGATTCTTCGGAATAGGATGTGTTGGCATTTATCGTGGTGGATGTAGCCCTCTAAAAAAGAGTGAAACACCATTTAAAAATTCAATGATACCGTGTTTTGTTTGTGGGGCTAGACGGATTCCATTCCATCCACACGGGTTCAATTCCATTGAGACATGTTCTATCTTGGATGTCCGACTGACAGTTTGCTCGACCTACCATCCACATAAGTGAGGAAGTTTGTTCATATTTCCCGTGCGTGTGTGAGCTTTCCTTGATTCCTTCAGAATAGCAGGAAGGTGTTTTTTCCGCGTGAAAAATATTGCGTACGCAATTTAGGTTCCAACTTTAACAAATCTGAAATAAAGAAATGTTTCTTCTTATCTTTAGAGAGCTATAAAACTAGTACAACTACAAGTAAATTGGTCATTGAATGCCAGTAAGTGCAGCCACTCACTTAGTTTTGTGGAGATGGCTGGTTGTTAAGAAAATTCACATGACTCGTTGCAAATACATCATTTGAATGAGGAACCCCAACTAAAATGGGGATGCCCCAACTCTAAAATTCCTCATAATTATTATATCTAAATGCCTATCGACGTAATTATATGTATAAATAATATATTTGATTTTTGAGTAGATATTGGATAAAATATATGTTTCAATTATCAAATAAATGTTTTAACAAAAATTATAATATTAAACATATACGTTTAATGAATTATCAAAATTATAAAGATATAGATTTTCATTCAATGTTTTGAGAGTTCAAACAACTCACAATTTGAAAATTCTTAGTTTAAGTAATTTTTTTGATTCATTCTATATTCAAAATAAAAAATTATTAAAATAGAAAGGCGATGAATTTGAAAATATAAAAAGCATAAAGTAATCACCTTCATCCTCATGGCTATGGTTTTGGTGCATGTTTGGTGTTTTTTGTAGAATGGTGGATCTTAACTAGAGGATGTGGAAGTTGATTGGGTGTGCTGATGAAGAAAAGTTGAGAACTAAGATGAATGGTCGTACTTAGGCAATGAGGTGGATTGGTTATTGGATCCATCGAAGGACGAACTATGGGACTAGGCGGGTGTTTCTCTAATCCGATGCAGAATATAGGAATATATTACAAAGGGAGAATGATTCTTATTGCAAGGACAACTATCATGTAAAGTTAAAGGAGCATATCAATGTGGAGATAGGTGGGAGCTCATATGAGATATCTAGTGGTGTTACTCAGTTGTCGGACGAGACCTTTTAATGGAGGGAATTAAGGTAATATATATAATGTGAATTTAGTTGATGCAAGGGGCGAATCTGAGGAGATATGTGAACGAATCAAACCTCATGTTCATCCATGTAGTGATACAAAAGGAAAAAAATGCCAAGGATGCTCAAGGGGCCTTACACCCTAGTTTTGTGAGAAATACCCTTGAGTCTTCAGCTCATGCAAAAGGGAAGACTAGAGCTGGTAACCAACATCATAGGGTGTGGAAGGCTCAACTTAGGAGGTACAAGATGGTCCTGGGTAGAGATGTGGGATTGGAGGAAGTAGTCAAACTATCCTTAACAACATTGGTGTGGAATTTTGGATATTGATCAATAAATAAGAATGACATAAGTGGATGGGTGGAGGAGCATTGGAAACTAGTCTTGGGATACAATCATATGATCTCAATGTGGCTCAAAGGTTGGTACTACTTTACATTCAAAGAGGAGGGTGATACATTTAAGATATTATAGGGGTTCTGGATTAGAGGCAATAAAAGTGTCATATGGAAGAGGTGGATCCATACTTGTGATCCAATAAGGGAGATTCTTCAGTTTAGCAACCTATGGGTCCTTCTACCTGGTTTTCCCCTTGAGTTATGGATTCATGATTCTTTTGTTACTTTCAGGAATAAGCTTTCTCATTTTCTTCATATGGTGATAAAATTTATTAGGAAGATAAATGATTTGGTTGCATTCTGGTCCTGATAGACATTCACCATGTGTTATTTGAATACATTGATATAGAATGGAAAGAAAAAACATATGTCCAAAATTTGGACTATTGGGGAGTTCCATTAACATGTTTACTGTCCAGAAAGGTGGGTCATTTTCAAAAAAATTGTCCTAGAGGTGATTCAGGGTTTGAGATATCCCATAGTCCTAATACCTCTACTGAAGACTTTGTAGATAATAACAAAGTTTAGGAGGAAAGTAGCAGGTAGGATTCGAGTGTGGATACTCAACATGTGCTTGTTCAGTCATCTCATCCTCTAGAGTCGAATCATACAATTTTGGGTGAGTTAAAAATAATTTCCACCCCATTGTATAATTCCCTGAATGAATTGGAATTGAAGTCCTTTAACAATTTAGAAATATGTGATATTGGAAATACTATATATGGGGTTAAGTTTAATATTCAGAGTTTGGATTTAGCTAAGGTTTATGTGTCAAATATGTCAAGTCCTACTTATGCTAGAAAACCCCCTTATTATTATAAATACTTGAGTCCTATTGAATGCTCCTTAGAATAAATATCTGGTGTGGCACCAAATATATTTGATTAGGTTGAGTCAGGTAACCTGTTAATTTTCAAAACTTCAAACTCTTCAGGCGGTGTTAGGCTTTCGAACTCTATAAAAGATGACATTGTGGATATTACTTTCATAGGTCAAAAGCCAAGTGGTGGAAAGGATCTTGAGGGAGTAAGGTTTTCAATTTTTTATTGTCTTGAACATAATATTTCTTACTTCTCTAATGAGTCCTTGCAATTGGATTCAAATGTGTTTACTTCACTTGTCCCCTCTTATAAATATGTTCTTAAGAAAAATACACTACAAGTTTTCTTGGGAATATATCAAAAAATCGATGTGGATGGGAAGGTTAAAATTTCAGATGGTGTTGATATCATTCTTAGGATTTTGAACGATGGTTCTAGAGTGGTGAAAAAACTTAGGATTAATGATTATAAGGTAGTGCTGAAAGGGGGTCTGGCTACTAAATTCTTGCCAATGAAGACTAGAAGTTATAGAAAATTGAACGAGGATGCTTATGTCAAGGATAAATGTGATAGGAATATAGTTGGTGGTCCTAGGGAACTTAGAGCACATAAAGCCCTAGCATAGAAAAAGAAATGAAAGACAGGTAATCCCCACAATATACATTGTTAGTATCATAATGCAAAGAAATGGTTTCTCTACTTATGACTTCTAGATAACTTCAAAAGCATCGAAATACCTAAATGTAAGGATATGCTATACCCTTGGAGAACAACGGAAGTCCTAAAGAATCCATCTTTGACCAAGGCTAGATGCTACTAAAGGAGAGATGAGTTGGGATATTTTGATCCCCACTCCACTAAGATTCTTCAATTGAAAATCTATGAGAGCGCTCCTCCTTATATTTTTTGTTGTTTAAATATGTTCATACAATAAATTTAAATATTAAGCTTTTGAATCTTGGTGTCAATTATAAAAAACAATATCATCTTCAATTCATTGACATTGTTCTTCATGACATATTTTTGTTATAAAATGGTATGTAGTGTATTGTCAAGAATCGTACCTTCCCTATATTGATAACTATGATATGTTCCCCATGTCCATATTCGAGGTGACTAAAGGTGAAACTAAAACAATAGAGCTAGATTCTTAATTACCTTAGGTATGAAAATTTCATGAGCATTAATATTATCAACTAGGATTAATTGGAGCTCAATGATGGTGTTGACATGCTCTATTTGTTTTAAAAGATAGACAATTGGTTGGAAGAGGAATTCCAAGAGAGAAAGGAATAATGGTTATGTGGTATATATGGGTTATTAGTGCTTGATGTGAGTGCAAAACCCATTTAAACCAACTAATTAATGTCTCAACTTTGTCCCCATGAAGTATGATGATAACTTTATATATATTAATTATGGTCACAATCATATATCTAATGGCCCATTAAATAGTTATGGTAGCATGGAACAAGATTTTTATCCCACAAGATAACTTGGGTTAATTCAAAGTGAAAAACAAGGATTTTTTATGGTCCATCTTAAACTTAATTTCTCTTTCTTCATGACTTTGCATTAAAATATCATGAACATGATGTATGCCAATCTTAAGGTCCCATGCAATATAGTAATGAGACAAACCTTGAATATGATACATATATTCAATTAAAATATAATAAACTCTACATATAAGTAGAATGGTGGTCTAGATGAAGATTTAACTTTATAATATTGATGAAAAAAAAACTTATTTTCCCCACACTATGCAAATCATGGAAGCTAGTTTTCACAAGGGAAAATAATATAATACTCTCAACACAAAATTTAAAGAGAGTGTATGTTAGGATATACATTATTTGTCTTGTTGCACCTTGATGATGTATATTATGACATGTATACACATCGACCTCAGTGGTGAAATCCATCCAAAAAATTGTCAAAATGTATGTCGAGTCTCATATTAATGTATGTTATTTCATAATCTATTATATATATTTAAATTTGTCCTTTGGGGTTGGTCAAAGGTTCAAGGCCTGTTAAGATTTTTATTTTTGAAGGAAAGTATCGATGATAGGGACTAATGACCATTGTAGATATGTGAAATGGAAATATTTCGATCTTCAAAACTTTGAGAGGTTACAAATTATTCTAAATATTTTTCATGTTTTACACTTTCATCACATCTTTAGTGACAATTGGAATGCTTTGTCATACACTAAAAAGGTGCATAAACACATGTTGTTAAGGTATGTGCATGCAAAGTGATGAAGTGTGTGTATACATTCTAGAACTTGGTATAACTAATGTTTTTTTATAGAAACTATGGTTTTATTTAGCCATTAAAAATTCTATCCCTTAAACCCATCACAAACATTACACACTTCGATGTTGATATGTAATACTTACTCGATTGGACGATGAAAATTTTGAACACTAGATACCCAACACCACACTCAAATAATCGACATTCACATAATAAAATTTGTTTAATAATCCCTCGATAGACCGCTTCACACCAATCCACATGGCACTTAACATTTCGAAGCATCCTACCTAAGGTTTAGGGTCATCATTACCAAGACATGGTAATACCCAGGGAGGTGAAGCGAAAGAGGGAGGTGGTTATAACTATATATATATCATTGTGTGAGAACTTATAGCTTTAGGAAGTGAAACAAAATAAATCTAATCGAATATGGGGATGGAAACGATTTCATCATGCAATCTGTATTTAGGTCACATGAGGAGCTTGTTGAGAAAAGGGGGTGTTTCAAGGTGATATCTATCATAAATGATTTCGAGGTGGTATCTATCATATATCAAATTAAAGTAGTTTCTAAATAATTTTGTCTATAGTTCCTATGAATAGAAACTTAGTAGGTGACTTCACAATGGCTGGCTTTTTAATTATACAATTTTGTTGACACACTTTTCCATCTTTCATGTGATTAGTCCAAATGTTTACAATCTTATGTTAGTCCAAATGTTTGCAGTCTGTTTTTTTTTACCATGTGATACCTTGTGGATTTGTTGCCTTCACCCCATTGGTCACTTTTCTCTTCACATTACCATTATTCTTGGTCTTTGACTTACTATGGGTATTCTTGAAGGGTCATGTAAGGATGGAATAGTTGAACCTAACTTAGGAGGAAGGTTATCACAAATATTGAAATGGAAATCATAAACTTGTTGTAGTCCAATAATTCCAGACGCAAAGGCTCATTTGATGGCATCGAGCCCACACATAGTCCATGAGTCCTAAAGGAAACAATTATGGATTCAAACTATTTATTTTTTCCTTGTACCATGTCTAAAGTTACTATAACCATACTTAATGTACTAAACTCAAAATGGCCATCATATCTTGATCACATTACAAATATTCCCTTTGCATGACCTTTGTTGTGTCTAAGGGACACAATGATGTCTCATGAGCCCCATAGACAAACATTATGACATAATACCCTACATTTTTTCATTGAACCACATCATGGGAACCGAGAGCCATCTCTAGTGTTCTAAACTTCAAAACTAGTGCATATCCCACTTCCAATCCAAACATTCCCTATGGAGGGACAATATGGTGGTTTGGGACCACACACATGGACCATATATCCATAGTAAAATGATACAGTGTAAGGTCCTATATTTTTCATTATACTATTGAATGGTCCTCAAGTTCCATTGCTAATGTACCCCTCCTCAACTTGTTGGCCATACATGACATGTAGGAAAAGGATTCCCTACACTGGCCCTATGCAAAGATGTGGGTTAATATGCAAAGAACATGAGCCCCATAGGAAAATGTTCTATCCAAAAAACATGGGTTTTGTTATGAAACTAAGGATTAGTGAACAAGAAGAATCCATTATGTGACTAATATCAAAATATCCACCATATCCCTATCATAGGAAAAAGATGGACTAGGGCCTCATGGATGGTCTATGTAGAACCCAAAAGCCACATTTTATGGACTATTGAAACTTTGGACCTTCACCCTGTAACATGAATTAGGTCATGAGAACCATCCTTGGTGTACTAAACCTTCAAATGTGATGCCACATATTAATCAGATGCCTAAGATTTCATATGCACGGGATATGTTGTGGGATTTTCAAATGTGATATAACCACCACCCCAAAAGTACAAATTCTCATGACTTTTAAGGGGGTTTTTTTAAAAATTGCCATAAAAAGGACGTTTAGTGGGGCTTCGAGTCACCCCCCCCAAAACAAATTCATGACAAATGGACTTTTGAGGGTGGCTTTATTGCAACCACCCCCACAAGTCCAAATTCCCATAAATTTTGGGGGATACTTTTAAACAACCTCCCACAAAATCCCAATTATCATGCCATTTAGGGGCGGCTTCCAAACAACCGTCCTTAAAAGTCC
>LPNX010566031.1:71639-130184 GCA_001517045.1 Pseudotsuga menziesii | reverse complement strand
GGGGGGTTGTTAACAAAACCATCGCAAGGTAAAAATTCCTTGAAAATGTCTTTAAGGGGGATCTTTAAAAAACCCCCTCCAAAAGTCATGAGAATTGAAATTTTGGGGGTGGTTTTAAAACAACTGCACCCCAAAGGTCTAATTCTCATGACTTTTTTTTTGGGTAGGGGGTTCTAAAAACCACCTTCAAAAACAACATTAGGGGGGCTATTTCAAACCCCTCCCCAAAAAAGTCTTGGGAATTGGAATTTTGGGGGCGGGTTTTTAAAACCGCCCCCAAAATTCCAATTCTTAGGAATTTTTAGGGGTTTTTTTAAGAACCGTCCCCAAAGACCTAAAAACAATTTGGGGGGAGGTTTAGAAAAACCATCTCAAGCCAAAACCTCCCCCAATAGGGTATTTTTTTGTAGTGTGAAGATGTGGATTGCCATTTGTTTCCCTACTATTTCAAAAGAAAAGCATCCACATGATACTTCAGTATCCCACCTCTATCAATTTCTAATTGGAATGAGTTTGAAAAAAAATTATTGAATAAATTTGGGGAGGAGAAAACTCTAGCATTTCTAATGAGAGAACTATTGTCTCTAAATATGGATAGTAAGGGGAAAGTTAAATATTTAAATCAATAGTTCACTACATTTCTCAATAGTTTTACTACCAATTCCAAGCCCCCTTAATAAATTATAGTGCAATATTATACTACATTCATGCATGCCTCGTTAGAAATGCTTTCCAAGAGATCTTGCAAAGCCATCTTTGCAGAAAATTTTGAAGAAGATAAGAAAATTGAGTTGTAAATGCCAAGTATTGTATAAAATTACATGGAAGCTGATCCTAAGGATATAAAATCCAAGAATCCACTGCTATTGACAAAACACACTAAAGAGAAACCTTCTGATTTGGGTAGTGTTATTAAATTGTTCCAAAAATTGTCAAATGAAATAGTGGATTTTAAAAAGGATAAAGGAGAAGAGAATAAATTGTTTAAACCTTTCCTAAAAAGGAAATATGATATTTAGGATTCCCTAGAAAACAAGGAAACCTCTTTCAACTTGAATGATGTGGATATGGACCATTTTTGTACGTATTGTTAGTCCTAAACTTTCCACCTAAGGTTTTTTAACTATTCTTATTATTGTATAAGCTTGGGTAGCCTTATCTCTTAACCTTTCCCTTGTAATTATTGTCAACTGGTCTGTTCATTGTTCAATCTAGAGTTATTTTGTCTTTGCTTTAATGTATTTATTTTTAGATTAGTGGTCATTAGTCAAGGCTTACATTGTTATTTAGTGTTTTCTATCAAAACCATTGCATAATAATGTTTGCAGATCATCAAGTGAATCTATAAACATGATTTAAAGAGTTCAATAAAAGTCCACATTCTTGTACCAAATTATGCCACAATTTAATTTAAAGCATTATCAGAAGCTTTTAGGTTCCAATAGTGAAATATGCTAAAGTTTTATTCAAGGTGCTTCCAGAAGTTTCAAGTTCCAATAGTGAATTAGATTGTGTTTCCTTTGTTGGTGGTGCCAATATTTTTGAAGATCGTGACATGAGGTTATCCACGCCAACACTTTGAAATCATTCTAAAACGTTCCTAGCAAGTCATGTTATTATTTCTTAGAAGGCGGTAGATACGTAATGTTTTGTTGATTGGTTGATTTGATGTATCACCATTAAAATTATTAATGGAGCATGTCAGCACTCAGGTCATTCATAAATATGATTGGATGTTGTAATAATAATCTTAGAGGGTTGTAACTTCCATTAGTATAATGTTCAGTTCATTAGTGTTGTTTCATTATACAAATTATTTATCAAAGTTTCAATTTTCTAGCAAACCTTGATCTTGCTACTGACGTAGAGAAACAAATTCCAAGGGTAGTTATTATGCAAAGATGGGAAAGAAAGGAGGTGATATTTAGAGACACAAACTAGAAGGTGCATAATGGCTTGAGGCATTCCCCAAATGCACTAAAAAGTTTAGAGAGGGGGGANGCAAAGATGGGAAAGAAAGGAGGTGATATTTAGAGACACAAACTAGAAGGTGCATAATGGCTTGAGGCATTCCCCAAATGCACTAAAAAGTTTAGAGAGGTGGGATGGTTTGACCTATTTAAAATATAGAAGTTTACAATGATGAAGTTGCTAAGAAATTTGCACAGAGTTCTAAAGGGAAGATGGTAGATATTAGGATTTTCAAGTTCAAGGTTACAAAGGAAACAATTACTGTTTCTTCCATTTTTCCAATCAACAGTGAGTCTTACTTTAAGAACATAAGTATATGCATAAATTACAATCAATTTTTGAAGTCTAAAAATCAAGACACTGACTAGAGGAAAGGAATTTCTAGGATACTTTTAAAAGAAGAATGTATATGTCTTTAAGATGGTACAACACTATATTACTCATGAATTTAGGTTTTCCATAAGTTTTATCTATCACATGAGGTTTTTGCTAAATATTTCTGGTGTGAAGAGAATGAACATGCCTTACTCTCTATTAAAAAGTTTAAACAAAATGGTCATGAGAGTGAAAAACCATCCCAAACATAGTAGGAAAACCATTTTTTACCATGGTTTAATAAAAACAATTAGTTTTATAGGTGTTGGTTAAAAAACACAGAACCTAGAAACACTTGATATTTTGGTTAGGGTTTAAAGTGGAAGGATAGAGTATGGAGGTGAGAACTCCAATTAAAAGGATCAAGAATTCCAAACTTCTCAAACACTTAGTTGATAAGTATGTAGGTGTGGGACATGAGGAATAGGTGATGAAAAAAAGAACCAGAGATGGAAAAATAAAGTTGCTTTTTAAGAAGCTAGCATAACAAAAGGCAGTCGAACCTTTTTTTTGTAGAAACAACCCTCAACCTCCAATGTGTACCGATCTTATATGAGAAATACAAGGATGTATTATATCACTATATTGACTTACAAATATCCTATAATAGATTTAAATCCTCGAAATACAAACCCCAATACAATAAAACCTTCTTGTAGTGTTCTTCGAAAAAGAAACTCTAGGAGGTTGACTAGGAAAAATAAATGGGTAGCATTTCCTGAAGCTGATTCTAGGATACCACATACCCATACCATCAATAATCTTAGTATGAAATCCAACTATGCGATGAATATTTCCTTCAAAAAAGGTGTTTTTATTTATGTTGAAGATGCTTTAGATGAAGACTTGTGGGACATAGATGTAGAGAATCACATGTCTTAGATTTTAACAAGAATTGAAAAAGGATGGAAATATATGCTAGAAATTCCTAGGAAATATTATACTAGCCATACAAAATGTTAAGAAGAGTGGGAGGTAGAGGAGATTATTTTGGAATAATTATGGCAAAAAAATTATACAGAAACAGAGGATGCTACTATAAATATATACCAAATTCAGAAAACTTAAACCTTGATCCTATACCCTAAGATTTTATCAAAGAAGGAGTGGTAGATGAGCCTATTATAAAATCTCAACTAGAAAATGATAACACGAGGAGGGTAGAAAAGCTCTAGAGGAAAGTGCAAAGATATAAATAATGGAATGAAATTTTAAAGAAGTCAAACATTTTAATTAAAAAATCAAATGAATAAATTAAAAAGAATTTAGAGAAACTTGTTATCAATCATAATCAATTGTGTGAATGAGCTCAGAATTCATTTAAAAACATGAATAAATTTCATGAGAAGAACATAAAGCTTTGTAAACAAAATAATAATATGCTTAGAAAGAATAAAACATTACAGAATAAGAAATACTAGAAGAAGGACAAGAATCAATCATCGCACACAATCAATATTCTTACAGATGTAGTTCAACATGTGTAAACAAATTTTTCAAAGTTCCATAGGAATTTTCTTTAGTTTTGGTCAACATTAATCAGAAGGACAAAGGGATATTGAAAACCAAAGAAAAAAAGTATGAAAAAGGGATATAAAACAAACTTTGATAGGTATATATTGTTAGAATTATTATCGATCCTCTTTTTGACCTCATAAGTATATTTGTTTATTTCCCTAGCTTAAGAGGTATTCATCATTTCACTAGTTCATGGGGGACACATCTAGTGGGAATAAACCACTTATTGTGCCTCTTTGTGTGATTTTGGTGCTCTAAGGATCAAACCCTATAATTTAGGAACCCCCTCAGAGTGCTACTAGCATTGTCCAATAGTTGACTCTAGTAGGTATTCAATTATGTCCAATTATGCTCCTATCCTCATCAGTTAGATCACTCCCAGTTTCTCTAGCACTAGTTTGCATGATTCAATGGAATACGAGCACCTTTATTCACTAACCCTCTTCATTTAACTAGTTGTGAACACTCATTAGAGGAAATTTCAACTCAAAATAGGCCTCCTAAGGAAAATAATAAATTAATAGTTAAAATAATAAAATAATATTTATTAATTTTGGAGGAATAAAAGAAAAAAACTACTTTTTTGTTTGTATTTTCGACATATCTCCCTGTGTTTTTACTCAAATTTTGACTGAGCGAGCTAATTCCGCATCCAACCAGTACCCATCGCCATAGTTTTGACGGACCCCGCTACCCCAAAAACAAGAAATACTTGAAAAAACATGATGATGATGTCATCATCACATTTTTTCAGGCATTTCTTGTTTTCAAGGTAGCGAGGTCTGTGAAAAGTATGCTAAGTGGGTACTAGTTGGATGCGAAATTTAATTCTGCATCCAATGAGCTCTCCCAATTGAAATTTGAGTAAAAACACAGGGAGATATGTCGAAAATACGAACAAAGAAAGTAGTTTTTCTTATGATACCTATCCCCAAATTTATATTAAAAAAGTGTTTAAGACCTATACGTTATTTCAAATTTAAATCAATTTCATTGGCTAACACATGATGACATGGAATTTGAATGAGGGTTAAAAGGCCCATTTTGAGTTGAACTTTCATCTAATGTTCAGTGATATGGAGTTGAACTAGTGAGCTCTGGTGGTAGTTTTCCCACACTGAGTCAATCCTGAGTCATTATAGGATGGTAGATTAAACTTCCTCTTTAGGTATTTGAATTATTCCTTGATTTTGTATTATATATTCACCCATAATGATGAATAATATTGTATGGAATATTTATCATATTGTTCTTCAACTCATTGTGTAATAGCAATTATTATTCTTCTCTATATTTCTCATGCGCAATCTAAGTGAAGACTACTTCTGTCCCAATATTTTCCTCTCAGAATCTAATATAGTATTAGATCCTAGTTAGGTTATTCTAATATCCCTTAGATACTTCTATTGATGGACCATAAAAAATCGGGTTTCATGTAATTCCTGGAATAATTGCATTTCTCCCTCTGGATTCTATCCAGAGATGTCTATCTAGGTGTGTTGCACCCAGAATGTGCTCATTGTTGAAGTAGAGGTTGATTTTTCTTAAAAAAAAATTTCTTTCAAGTTTTGTGCAGGTATCCAATTCTCTCACCAGTAGCATGACAAAAGAGCATGGATCTATCTAACATAGTAACCTTGAATTTCTTCCATTACAATGAATGGAAAGCCAATATTGAGATACTGTTGTGAAACACAGGTCTCTAAAGAGTTATTATGGACTTATAAATCTATCCAAATGTAGTTGATGAGAAAGAAAAGTGGCATGATAGAAAGGATGAATATTATGGCTTGCTCTCTCTCTCTCTCTCTCTCTCTCTCTCTCAATAAATTATTTCCATCTTGATGTCTTAATAGGACCGAATGAAGTGTGGATCAAACTTGAACCCCTCTTCAGAAATAAATGTGACCTTAGAGGACATCAATTGGATAAGGATTTGATCTCATTGAGACCATGTGAATTCGTAACCATTGAGGAATTCATCACCATTTTTAAGTCACTAGTGATTTTGATCAAGAGGTTTGGGATAGAGAAGAAACCACATCAATTAATCCTCTCAATCCTATCAAAGATGGATCTAGAATACTCATTTTTTGTGTCAACATTGCATGCACTAAGATTGCAGTTCAAAATTCGAGGATGCAATCATATATTCTCTCACAGAATAGAAAGTCAAGATGATTCAAATGGGAAATATAAAACATGAAAGGATAATGCACTTACACCTCTTGAAATAAATAATTTCAAGTCCAAAAGATAGAAAAATGTGAAGGATAAGAATCCAAATTCAAACTCCGAATATGAAGGTTCTTACTCTACTTATGAAGGATCGAAATCCAAGAAGAAGGGAAACAAGGAAAGAAGAAAAAATTGTACCTATTGAAGAAAACCTTCTCACAATGAAAAATATTATTTTAAAAATAATATGGACATCATGACTTAGTTTCTCTAAAGTAACAACATTGATGTTCCATATTTTGCAAGAAAGGAAGGAAGGGAAAATTCGGTTGATCCCCAAGGAGAACTGTCACACTATGAAATTCAAAGGGAATGATTGTCATTCTGTTGGTTGCTTAGGGTAGACCTGGGTTCTTATACTATTATCTTAACCAACTAAAAGGCCCACAATGTTGGCCCTTTCGGCAACAACCTGTGAACAGGTTCCAGTCTCACCTGAAACAGCTATGGGGTGCCGCAGAATCAGGTTTCTGTAGGAAAAAGAGGGATATTACTGTACCTTTAGCCTTAAAAAATATTAATCATACAACATAGAGCTTCAACAGTCACTTAATTAGCTTCACAGTTTAGATAAACAGACAGTTACTTGCTTAACCCTTAACTGAGAATTCACAGTGAAGTTAATACTTAACAATATATCTTACTTATCATTCACCTACTTATCAAATGCATAAAACAAAATAGCACAAACAAAAAGGAACCACCACAACACAAGATGTACGTCGTTCACCCCCAGTGTAGGGGCTACGTCCATAGAACCACCTTTTATTCAACTCTTTACAAACAACAGTTCTGATCTACGCACTCAGCTGCAGATCCATGCGCACTCAGCTATATGTCTTCTCAATAATCCCAAAAATACGCACTTAGTTGCAGAACCTTTCTCCGATCTCCGCACTCAACTGCAGATCCTTTCTTATAAAACCCTCTGTGCACTTAGCTGCAGAGGTCGTCCATGCACACAGCTGGGACTTAACCTTATCAAAACCCTCTGTGCACTTAGCTGCAGAGGTCGTCCATGCACACAGCTGGTACTTAACCTTAAACCTAAAAACAGGCCTTAGCTTCTTCACATCAAATTATCATCATGCAAGAACCTTCGAAAAATCTCTTTTCTCCTTTACATAAGTGCCTATTTATACTAGTGCACTATTACAATACCATGTGTTTAAACAATGGGCTTAAAAACCATGCGTTCAAACCATGGCTTAATTACAAAAAGAGGGGGTTCAACCCAACCCCGATAGCCCTAAGACTATTTTGAGTCGCAACTCTGCTTACAAGCTTCGCACCAAAACCACGGATTTGCCAAAATTAAGGACCTTTAAGGTCCATGCCCCAACAGGCCCCTAAGACTCACCAGTGTCCCGTCCCAGGGCACTCTACTGCTTCTCTGGTGGGAGAATCTTGTTGGTGAAGATAGTGAAATGCTTGTTGAGGCTGTGCATGATATCTTTGGCTGCTTGCTCCTTCTCCAAGACCTCCTGCAATGTTGTTGATGATGCTTCATTGGCCTTTTCCTATGCGAATGCATCATACTCCTTCAAAACTTTGAGTTGGTTATCTTCAACAGTGCTCAACTCCAAAGCCTCGTTAATGAGAGGCTGCACCGAGCTCACTAATAGTGTCTCTTTTCTTCTGTAGGACTCAATTTCTTGCTGGAGTTCATTGCTTTGCTTCACCTTAAGCTTCTGCTGCATAGGAGGCTGTGTCTTGATTTCTGCCTTTACTGCATCTAGCTCTGTCTGTCGCTGCTTGATAGTTTCTTGCATATTTTCTACTTCTGGGTTGTCTTGCAAGTTTTCCCAGGCCTCAATGATTTCATCTAGAAACTGTGATGCACTGCTCACCAGATCTGAGATCTTCGTTGCTGAGGCCTGAATATCCCTGTGGCGTTGTTCCCTGACCTCTGGTGGACTCTCCAGAATGATGCGAAGTTGAAGCTCCGCAATCTGAGCCACATGCTCTACTTTCATCTTCTCTATCAGGCTGCAAGACTGTTGTGCATAATATTTCAGCTTGGTGAGCCTCTGCTCTGGTTCTTCTTCAGCCTACATGTCGAAGTCGGGGAGACTTTGACACGCCTCATCCAATACGTGGGGCAGTGCAGCTTGCTCGCTTTCTGCTTCCCTCTTTTTCTGCTCAGCTTCTTCCAACTATGTTACGAGGCTCTCACTCTGCTTCATGGAATTTTCCAACTGCCTGTGTGAGTAGCTTTCTCGCTCTCAGATCTTGTTCATAATTGCCAATTGGCACAGGTGCAGCTCCGACTTAGAAAAATTGGCGTAGTCTATCTCAACAATCATGCTCATCTGCGATTGAAATGCTACATCAGTTATTATGAGGGCTGCACTCGGGACCTGTCCTCTATTATTTCTAGATGGCCATTACCTCGTATCTGGCTGTGCGCTTACTGGGGCACTGCTTGCTACTGCACCAGTCGTTGTTCTTCTTTTTTCTAACTCCTTTAATTCTATAATTCGCTGTGCTACGCCGGTGAGCACATCAATGTGCGTAGCTGCAAAATCTGACCATTTGCTGGTTAAGACCTCTATAGATTTTGTCAGAGCCTGATCAAGCTCTTCCATCGTTAAAGTTGGCTCTTCGACAATGTTATTACCCTTCGATGCCTTAGTTTTCTTTCTCGATGAAGGCTTCACCACTTCCTCTGCTTCGGGAGACTTGTGCTTATCTGGGTGATTGGGGTCTGAAATGGTTTTGACCGATTCTTCTTCTTCTTCATTAGCTCCATCAGCTCCACCCTAGTCATCTTTGCTCTGCTCTGACTCATCTTGTTCATCGCTTTCTTCGAGTGGGTCATTCTGTTGTGTCTGACTAGGACCTATGCCCACATCTGTTACTGGGGGGATTGGTATGCTGGGCCTTGTTCCTGCGTCCTTCATCCATTCAGCCGACCATTGCTTGACTACTGCGAGGATTTCTTCCTCGTTCACTACGTATGGAAACTTCTACCATTTGTGCTTGCTATCTGTGCGGGCCTAGATGAAGACATGATGCATGTCATCCCTGAAGTTGTCCACTCCCGCATACTGAGAAAATAGCTCATTAATGAGCCGCGGTGTCTTCAGGATCTCATAGGAAATATTCATTGTGTAGAAGGAAAACACGTAATTCATCATCTGCTGGAAGGTTTTATCCTGTGACACCCACAGAGATGCATACCTTGTTGCGCCAGGCATGTGCGGAGGCACTTCAAAAAACCATGCCTCGGTAGGTTCTTTCCATCCTACCAGTGCAATAAGCACTAACAACCACGAGTAATGAAAGGGTCTACCTTTCTCCTGTGCATTGCGGGCATCTTCGAGGAACTCCTTAGCAATGTACGCTGCCCAATTGTAACTGTAGCCTTCGGCACAGTTCACAGCAATACTAACAATCGAGGCAGATACTTCATTCGGCCTACACTTTCACATTAGCTTGCATGCTAGTAGCTCTACGACGAAGTGAATGTTTTGATGCTGGATGGTCGAGGTTTGATACCCTCGCTTTCCCTTCATCAGCCCAAAGCATTCCTTCATGCTCTGAGCCAGCTTCGCGTCTTCATGCTTTCCCACGAACTCAATGCTAGGATCAGGCCCTTCCTTTGACAAGCCTGTGATCTTATGGATCAATTATCCATCAATAGAAATGCACTTGCTTCCTATCCATAGGTTCCCATCATGCACCAACTCCAGTAGCTGCTTGACCACTACGGTCACTTGCGCGTTGTGACCGAAGTGGGAAACATTCAACATCTTCAATAAGCCGGCTTGCTCCAAGACAACAGCCCACTGTTTCAATTCCAGTAGTGTCGTACTAGTCTCCGAATAATGGACAGAGTGCAAGTATTTGCCAGGTGTGAACTGTGGAAATTTTCCACGATCATTTGTATCGTGGTCTAAATACTTAAGCCGGTCTTTTTTCCTATCATTATTCCGACCAACTGCACACCCTGTGGCAGCGAAGGGGTGTGTAACGTGAACTTGGCTGTCCTGCGAGGTGGTTGAAATCCTGGTCGAATAGGCGGAAGATATGGTGGACGCTACGGTGCAACAGTCTCATCCTCACCAAGGTCTTCAAATGCTCTAGAAGGATTCATCACAGGATCCTCTGGTGTCTTTCCGGATGGCTTGTTCCTTTCTTCGTTCCGCTTAGAATGAACTTCTGCCTTAAACTTATTCCTGGTTGATCGTGTTTGCATTGGCTGATTCAACGCTAGGGGAGTCTCTTCGCGAGGTGTAGATGCAGGTAGAGTGCTCATAAGATTCTGTAGACCCCTCTCTCTGAATTCGCTCAATAGTTCCTGGACTTTGCGATCAAATGACATGGACTGAACTGTAAAACTCAAGAAAATGCATAATGCGAACTTCGCAGGCCTGGGTGTCTTCTTATGGAATCCAACGACCAAATCTGCCATAACTATGCATTGAATACACCAAATCTAACAAAGAAGTTGTAGATCTTGTCCAAACAGCGCTAGATTACTTAAAATCTCATCATTACAGGAAGTTAATGCAGTTAACGTATCGGCACCGCCAAATCTGATTTTTTCCAACAGTCGCATTTTGAGGTTCGACACACTTTTCCTCTTCGACACAACCAGTAACTTTGGTTGTGCCACAAATAAGGACCTTTGACACAGTACATACCTTCGACACATCATGGCACCAGTTTCGATAGAGCTTCGAGCTTCGACCCTTGACAGTATTTCTTCGCAGTGTCCTTCTGACTCAGGAATATTAATGTTGCGTGGGTCATCGTCTTCATCAATGGTGAGGTTATAACATTCTACTGCATGAGCTTCTTTTTCCTTCCAATCAAGTTGGTGCTCGGCTATTTTTTATCATCAAACACCTTAGTATGGATCAACCTAATAGCTGTGTCCAAAACAGGGAAATCCTCATTAATAGAAAATGTAAGCACAAAACTATCAACAAGGTTATCCCAACTTACAGTACCATGGCGAAGCTCAACCTCCGCATACCAATTCTTTGCTATAGGTTCTAGAGTGTGTACAAACCTATGTACCCATTCTTCACAAGGTACATGCTTCCATGCTTCATAACACTGCTCCAAATGTTCCTGAGGACTAGCCTTACCAATGAATCTGCTACGCACCTCCTGAGGTTGTTCTATGAATCTTAGGCAAAGAAACTTTTGACAAGCTCTCCAACTATGAATATACTTTTTGTGACCATTCCACCATCTGGCAGCTGCGGCTCTGAATACTGAATTTAGAGTCTCCATTTTCTGTGAATCTGGTACTTGCTCTGAGAATTGTACAATAAAATCTTATGGGTCTGTTAAGCCATCAAAAGTTGATAAGATCTTTGGCTGTGAGCCTACCCATCTGATGGACTTAGTAATTCTTGCACATCGATGTCCATTTATCTCATAAAGTCTATTCTACCAATTTTCTAGGCCTTCGTCTGAATTAGTCATGCAAGAACTGTCACAATGCCAATCCATTATACCTTCAGCAGTAGGGTTAACATAGTATTCTTCTTTGGCTGTGATGTTGTAAATATGATCTAAAGCATCTTGATCTTCATGTCTGACTGGATCTGTATACCTTTCTCCTTGAGAAGGGTCCAATGGAACTATGACTCTCAATATTTTTCCTTCAAAAGTCATCTATCTATTCTTTAGGTTGATTACTGCATGGTTGTTTAGTGCACATTCAATTACTAGCAATGCTGGATAGGAGTTGCTATCATCAATTATTTCAATGACTTCAAAATCTGCTAAGGTATTGACTCCATCAATTTCCACTGGTACACTAGGGAATCTTCCCAAGGGCACAATCTTCTGTTGATTGGCTAATCTCAGCTATATAGGGGACCATTTAAGCATAGGTCTTCCCATTTGTTCCCATGTCTTCCTAGTTAGGACATTCACTTATGATCCTAGGTCTAAAATAATATCAGTCATGTCATAATCTCCTATCTGAGCATGCAATCTCATTTCTCTTCCAGTCCTTCTAACTCTATTAACATTTTTTCCTCTATTAAAGCTTCGTTGAGGTTCGCAAGACTGAATAAATTTCTGTAACTCATTCAAAGCATTCTGATTTCTTAATAACTTCATACAACTCTGTAAAAATGATGTTAGTGTACTTACTTGAGCTGGCGAAGCTTCTGGAGACTGTAACTGCTGTTGATGCTGTTGCGTAGTTGCTACTGATGTTCTTGAATCATCAAAGCCTTTTTTGGCTTCCATAAATGTTCCTTTTTCTCTTCCAACATCGAAGACTGGAATTTTCTCTGGGGTCTTGTGGACCCAAGCCTCGTTAGGCTGTTTCTCCTTATTCTGCACTTGCACCATAGCTCCACTCCTTGTAACAATGTTAACGGCTGGGACAGGTCTTTTCTCTACAGCAATCATCTGAACATTCTGAGTAGGAGCGCCATTTCTTTCTTGTATCTTGGCTATCAACTGTGGACATTTCTCAATCACATGATCGACTGCTTTGCAATATCGACATGTCGTAGTTGGGTTCTAACAGTCTCTAGATACATGTCCTGCCTGATTACAGTTATCGCAAATAACCTGGCCTCGACCTCTTCCGGGAATACCACCACGACCTTGACCTCTGAAATTACCTCGACCTGATGTATTACAATGGTAGCCATATCCATCATTTCCTTGTGCATCAGGTTGTACCCTATAAGCATCATAGGTTCTCTCTCTCATGAGATCAAAGCTGTGACACTCATCTTCATTGTGTCCAACTGACTTACAGAACTTGCAATAGGGATTCTTAGGAACTTGAACATATCTCTGTAGCAGGTAGCAATCTTCAGGTCGATGCTGACTAGTTGTTCTACAGATCTCACAATATAGGACAGTAGGGTTAAATGGTTTTGGTGCACCAGTATTCAAATAATTTCTTACTGTATGGCACTGTTCTCTGTCATGAACTTCTATCTTGCATTGTGTACACCAAACCTCTTCGCGAGTAGCTTTCCATTTCTTCATGTCGCGAATCTACAAAGCCATTTCCGCTAACTGTGCTTGTATTTGGGCTATTCTAGAGTTATCTTCGACAGGAGTTGTTTCGAGCTTCATAGAAATTTCCAATGCTTCTTGCTGATTAGCAACCTTCTGTTGCATAAGTGGAGTCCTGATATGAGGCAATAGAGCTGCGATGAACCATTATTTATGTTGTTCTGGTCCAATAGTAAAACTAACTTGATCCAGCAGAACCTTGAACCTTTGATCAAAGTCCCACACTGTTTCACCTCACTTTTGCTGAATTTCCTTTAGTTCAGTTATAGACTGTGACTCTGATTTAGGCTTCTTAAATTCTTTAATCATTGCTTTTTTAATATCGGCCAAGACATAGTTCTGAGTACTAGAAAACTTCATAAACCAGGTCAAGGCTCGGTCTCTGAAAGATGTGACCAGCTGCGCTGTTCTTGTATTCTGATCCATAATGTTCTTAGCAGTCCAAACAGCTTCACATAAGAACCAAAACTGTTCTGGATCCTCTGATCCAGTTCCTTTGATATCATCATGTACATGGGCCATAGTGGATCGAGGGGGGGGAGGAGGGGGAGGGGGAGGGGGAAAACTGGTGACAGGGGGGGGGGCTTACTGAGGTGGACTGACCTACGACATGACTACTTAGGATAGGGTTACTTTCAGACTGCAACAGGTTCTTAGGGATGACAGATCTTCGCTGCGGAGTTATAGGAGGGTTTCTAACAAAAGGGGTTTCTTCATATTCAGACTCTTTTGGGATTAAAGGGGTATAACTGGTATTCTGGCCTAGGGTAAAGGATCCAAAAGTTCTCTTATATCTTTTACTTATTCAAAGCAAACCACTTTTCTTGTTGAAGTCACTTTCACTTCCAAACATAGGTTAGTAGCACTAAATCTAGCAATCTGATTCAATAAGCAATATGCGTTTTACAGCCAAGAGCATTTTAATTTTCAAACTAAGTGAATTCAGGTACTTACCCCTCGGTCCTTTGAAGAACTGTCTTTTTGCTTCACTGAAAGAAGTATGTGTGTCGATGGCGAACTCCGTCACAAATGCTTCAAGGGTTCGCATTGTCCAGAAGTCAACAGCTCTAGATACCGCGTTGTTCACTCTTTTCAATAGGTTAATTCTTTCTAGTGTCCAGGCAGGAGACTGATCTTCTTGAAAGTTTGTCCTTCTTTCTGTCAACCTGGATAACCACTGGTGCAATTCTATGTGGATATTACCAAAGAAAATTTCATAAATATCAGAAAAAATGTACCTTTGCAAGAAGTCGTTTGAGCTACGACGAGGATCCTTATTTTCTTGTTCAGCAAATTTCAGATAGGTATCCTCAACCCAATCACCGATTTCTTTTACTAAGGGCCTCCAAAACATATCCCTCTAGGTACGACGTAGATCCCTCTTGAGAAGATACTGGTTCAACTAGCAACGGAACCAATTTGTTGGTTGCTTAGGGCAGACCTAGGTTCTTATACTATTATCTTAACCAACAAAAAGACCCACAGTGTTGGCCCTTTCGGCAACAACCTGCGAACAGGTTGCAGTCTCACCCGAAACAGCTATGGGGTGCCATAGAATTAGGTTTCTGCAGGTAAAAGAGGGATATTACTTTACCTTTATCCTTAACAAATATTAATCATACAACATAGAGCTTCGACAATCACTTAATTAGCTTCACAGTTTAGATAAACAGACAGTTACTTGCTTAACCCTTAACTGGAAATTCACAGCAAAGTTAATACTTAACAATATTACTTACTTATCATTAACCTACTTATCAAATTCATAAAACAAAACAGCACAAACAAAAAGGAACCACCACAACACAAGATGTACATGGTTCACCCCCATTGTAGGGGCTACGTCCACAGAATTGCGTTTTATTCAACTATTTACAAACAACAGTTCTGATCTGTGCACTCAGCTGCAGATCCCTACGCACTCAGCTGCAGGTCTTCTCAATAATCGCAAAACTATGCACTTAGCTGCAGAACCTTTCTCCGATCTGCGCACTCAGCTGCAAATCCTTTCTTACAAAACCCTCTGCGCACTCAGTTGCAGAGGTCGTCCACGCACACAGCTGGGACTTAACCTTATCAAAAACCTCTGCACACTCAGCTACAGAGGTCTTCCATGCACACAGCTGGGACTTAACCTTAAACCCAAAAACAGGCCTTAGCTTCTTCGCATCAAATTATCATCATGCAAGAACCTTCAAAAAAGCTCTTTTCTCCTTTACATAAGTGCCTATTTATACTAGTGCACTATTACAATACCATGTGTTTAAACAATGGGCTTAAAAACCATGCATTCAAACCATGGGTTAATTACAAAAAGAGGGGATTCGACCCAACCCCGACACCCCTAAGACTATTTTGAGTTGCAACTCCGCTTACAAGCTTCGCACCAAAACCGTGGAGTTGCCAAAATTAAGGACCTTTAAGGTCTGCGCCCCAACACATTCTTTGGTTGAAAGAATAAATTATTTCACTTATGTATATAATTTTGATATTCATTATGATTTATCAAATAATAAATCTATTTTCCTCCCTTGAAAAAGACACATATTAGTTCCCCATAGCCATCTCCTCTCAATACTAGTCTTTTGTCACTAGTTTCAGACTTGCCTCCATCCAACTCTCTAAAAATCTATTCATATTCTTCTTAATATGATTTATAATATTATTTTCAAGCTGATATGAATGTTATGAAACCATTATCCCATCCATTTTATTCTTTGAAGACCCTACAACTCCCAAATTCTCTAGTTAATAACTAGACATTTTCATGGTTTCCTATAGTGTATCACTGGCGCATGTTGTTATTATGTCTTTTTTTTACATCATTGGTTGGTTTTAGATATAATTAGATATATGTGGTATTATTTTCCATACATTTATATCCGATATAACCTTTATTAGGTCGAATTTTAGATCCTTATACTCTCCATATTTTCCCAATTGTCAATGTAAACTAGTTGCACCTAGTTTTCCTACTGTTACTCAAATTGATTTTGGAGCCACTATAACATGGTTGTTTGTTGATACATATGAATTAATTTATGATATTTAAGAGCCTAATAATATCTATTATATAATTATAAATATTTCACATCAGTTTGGAAAGAAGGTTTATGATTGGGTTCACCATTATGCAACTACACTAGAAATTGAGCTTGTTGATTTCATTGATGTTCTTTGGTTAGGAGATGATTGCAAAGATATATTTTCCATATATCCTTTTATGTTTAGATATTATATATTATTTTTTCACATAAATAATCATTCACATGATACTCCTTCATCACTAGAAGATTAGATTCAAGGAGTTTCTCCTCATGTTTTTTATCTACACAACATTGGAAAACTAATACATGATCAAGGCATCTACAAAAACTCGACAAAGTTTCACCAAGAAGTGTAGAAATTTCATCTATGGTACCATGTATAAATGTATCCTTGATGCAAATAAGTATAGGTGGTATATCTTTCTACAAGATAATTCTCACAAGTATGCACAAGGAAAATGGAGAGAATAATAAAGAGTTTGAATCACATGAAGAATTGAAGAATGAATAATTGATTGATGAATCATGAATTGATTGATGAACGAATGAATTGATTGTTGAACCAATAAATTTATTGATTATTAAAATAGTAATACATCCTTATAAGAAAAATTGATTTGGTGGAAGACAACTCATGCTAGCTCATAAATCAGGCTTAATAAATATTATAATCCCCCATGATAGGTGGATAAAGAACTTACCAACTCTATAAAGGACCTTACAAATTAGATAAAGTATGAGTTATTTTTCAAGAGTGATGGAAAAAAAATTCTAATCCTAAAATATGGAGAGAAAATCATGGAGGATGGATTGGCAACAAAATATAGCAGTTTCATTGTTGACTAGCGTTACTTTATCCACTGAGAACCTAGAATAAAGAAGAATAATGACATAATCTATAGGAAGGCATAGTTACTAATGCGGAAATTGAACCCAGTGATAGATTAATTTTACTCACAACAATTATCAATTGAACATGCAAAATCACTCACAAAAGAGACTGAATAATAAGCTGAACACTAAACTGTATTGAATAAGTGTACAATAGCCAACCCTGTAACATAATAGGTTGCATCATTAAATAATTACATAAGGGATTTGAATGCATGAGGAGCAATTCAAATCTAGCATAAAGCAGGCTTACTAAAAATAAGCAAATCCCCCATAGGTGCAAAAAGTTGATCCCAAATCAGTCATGGAGCTCACGAATTGGAAAAAGTGCTTAGGAAAGATAAAGAGTGATGGAATGAAAACTCATACATGCTTTTACAAGGAGAAAAGAGTGGAGGATGTGTAGGACAAAAAAATAGTCAACCTCACCTAGTCAAGCTTTTCCATTTGCCTTAAAACACTGAAAAAGCAGGGAATAAAGCAGAAAAAGCAAAAGGGCGCTTAGGAGGCCAGGAATAAAGCAGATTTGATTCCTTCAGGTTTCCCAAGCGCTACGTGAGTCAAATAAGGAAAGTTTGACCACTATGGATAGGTAAATGACAACTTGCACAAGGTGGGACACATGAACTAGGCAAATAAGACAAAAATAATGAAATTAATGTCTAAGTTAGCTAACTATGGGTTGATTATTATAAAACCCCCTTTTAATCCTGACTTATGAGTAATATATCAGAAAATTATAGGGCCTAGCAACAAGGCTTAGTCACCCTTTACATACTGCATGTCCATACAACCAAGGAAAGAGGCAAAAACCACATGGGAAAATCCTCCCTTAAACATGGACTGTAAAACAAAATTTGGAAATCTTGTCTTCACTCATGCTTCACAGAATGATCAGAAATCCCCAGCAGTGATTTGAGATTGCTGAAGGTCTTCTCACAAAATGCTTTGGTGAATATATCAGCTACTTGTTCTGAAGATGAACAGAAGAGTAGGTGAATGGTGCCATCATGCAGAAGCTCTCTGATGTAGTGCATATGGATCTCAATGTGTTTGGTTCTCTGCTTCTGAACTGGATCTTTACAGATTCGAATGGTACTCTGGTTATCACAGTATATGGTAGTTGAGTACTCTGATTCGAAACCACACTCTCCAAGTAAACCCTGCAACCATAAACATTGAGTTGCTACATTAACAACTCCTCTGTACTCTGCTTCTGTAGATGAGAGTGCAATGGCACTCTATTTCTTGCTTGACCAGCTGATTGGCCCTTCTGCAAGCATGAACACATATCCTTATGTGGAATTTATGTCTGTGCTATCACCTTCCCAATCACTATCAGTAAATCCAATCAAATCAAGATTAGATTTTGCTTTATAGAAGATCCCATGTGTCCTTGTTCCCTGAAAAAATTTAAGGATCCTTTTGGCTGCTTTCCAATGGATCTCATGAGGCTGATCCATGTATCTAGAAGCCACACTTACTGCATAAGAAATATCAGGTCTAGTATGTGTTAGATACAACAAACATCCAATCAATTGCCTATATAGTGTATTGTTTACCATAGGTGAAGAATCAGCTTCTTCCAGCTTCACTCCTGAAAGGAAAGGAGTTTTGCTTTCTTTGCAATCCTTCATTTTGAATTTGTTCAGCAAATCCAAGGCATAATTGGACTGGTGCACCTTGATTCCAGCTTTGGTTTTAGCAATCTCAAGCCCCAAAAATTGACTTAGGATCCCCAAATATGTCATGGAGAAGGCTTGGTTCATTGCACCCTTTAAGGAAGCAATCTCATCCTTTGAGCTTCCTGTAATGAGGAGGTCATCAAAATATAACACAATGATCATTAATGAACCATTAATTAACTTCAAATAGACATTTGGATCTGATTTTCATCGAACAAAATTCAGTGATAGCAAGAAGCTATCGATCTTGGCATACCAAGCCCTGGGGGCTTGCTTTAGCCCATACAATGACTTTCTCAACCTGCACATAAGAGAAGGGATAGTAGCAAAACCTTGAGGTTGCTGCATATATATCTCTTCAGTGATATCTCCATTCAGGAAGGCACATTTTACATCCATGTGATGTACCTCCCATTGCTTTCAGGCAGCAATGGCTAGGGCTAGCCTGATGGAATCCATCTTTGCCACTGGGACAAAGGTCTCATTGTAATCTATCCCATGAACCCATGAGTAGCCCTTGGATACCAATATGGCCTTGTACTTTATTGGTGAACCATCAGCAGAAAATTGGGTCTTATATACCCACTTACACTGAACTAACTTCCTCCCTGGGGGAAGATCCACTAGCTCCCATGTGTTGCTCTTCTGGAGTGAGCTGAACTCTTCCTTCATGGATGCTTGCCATATTGGATCTTCTGCTGCTTCTTCATATGTTTTAGGATCATATTCCACCATCAAATAGCATTTTTCAGCAAACATAGGATCCTTCATGCACAGACCACTCTCAAATTGAGATCTAGTCCTCCTTGGGTCATTGGGATTCCCAGCTAGCTCTCCTGCTGCATGTAGTGTCTTGGATGCCCATTTTGGCCTTGTAGGGCTGTTAGGGTCTGAAATAAACTCATATCCATCAGAGAAATCAGAATCAGCATGTTCAACAAACTCTTCACTTACTTTCATAGGTTCAGGTGGTGAAGAGGCTTCTCCAACTTCCACTGCTGCAAGGGGTTCTTCTTGAAACTGAACACACCTTTCGATGAAGGATTTATTTGTGCTCAAATTTATCATTTTTTACCCTTATGAATCTTCATAGTATCCAACAAATAGACACTCTTGGCTTTGGGGCTGCAAATCCTTTCTATTTTCTATTGGAATTCTAGCCCAAGCCCTTGAGCCAAAAATCCTGAAATGGGTCACATCTTGCTTGTGCCCACTCCATGCTTCGAAAGGAGTCATACCTTCAAGTTGTTTATGAGGCACCCTATTCTAGATATAGGCTGCATAGTTGATAGATTTAGCCCAGTACTTTGGTGGCAAAGTTTTGGCCTCCATCATGCATGTTGCCATCTCCTTCAGTGATCTGTTCTTCCTCTCAGCAACACCATTTTGCTGTGGTGTGTAAGGGATAGAATGCTGCATCTGAATACCTGCATCTGCACAATAATTAATAAACTCAGACTTGACATACTCACCACCATTTTCAGATCTAAGGACCTTGATTTTCCTCCTAGACTGGTTTTCAACCAAAGCCTTAAAGACTTTGAAGAGGCCAAAAACTTTAGACTTGTGTTTCAGGAAGTAAACCCAGCGATACCTGGAAAAGTCATCTATGAAATTCAATGCATATTTCGCCTGACTCATGGAAATATGAGGGAATGGACTAGAAAAATCAGTGTGGATCAGCTCGAGGGGTGCAGAGGTTCTCTCATGACTAGCTTTCTCAAATTTATGCTCTGGGTGTTTCCCTAGGATACAACCTTGGCAGACTCCTCTGGAAAATTTTATCTTGGGCAACCCTATGACCATCTATTTTTCACTAAGATCAGAAAGATACTTGTAATTTAGGTGGCCAAATATTTCATACCAAAGCTCGCTTGCTTCATTAGCATGAATCAGAAGAATAGAGGGGTTTGAGTAGGGTAGGAAGTGTGAGAACATGTATACCTTCTGAGCATGATTCGCAACTCCTTTTGCAATGAATTTACCACTTGAGATCTCTGTGATATCAACTTAATTAGGGGAGAATATGACCTTCTTTGGAGACCCAGTGTGAGTCATCTGGTACACTGATAAGAGGTTGGAGGTAAGACAAGGCACATACAACACATTGCTGAACTAACCATGATCAAGATCAATCCTCCCTTTGCCCAGACTTTCAGTGAGAGAGTCATCTCCCAGTACTATAGGTGGTCCTTTCGACATGTCAAGTGAGGAGAAGGCCTCCTTGGTCGAAACCATGTGTCTTGAAGCTCCAGAATCAATGATAAAACTGGGTGAGCTTGATGTTCCAGTAACCAATGCATGAACTCTCTCTCTGTCATCTGAACTTGATCCTCCTTCTCTCTTCTTTGAGCTTTCTGGAAGGGAGATGCCATTCTTTTCCAGGATTTGGGTCAACATGTCTATTTTCTTCTTCATACAATATCTTTCAGTGTGATTGCCCTTATTGCAGTATGCGCACTTGCTCATTTCTCCTTTGTTTTTCTTCTTCTGGTTATTCTTCTTGGAACCTTGTGGCTCCTCTAGAGACTGTTTCTTGTCTCTCTTTTGCTCAGGTGGCTTTTTAGCTTTCTTTTTAATTTTTGAATCCACCATCGAATCTCCAGCAATCATAGCTTCATCTTTGGATGGTTTTATGGTGCCCATCATCACCAGCTTGTCCTGTTCTTGTGTGAGAGATTCCATGAAGTCTGCAAGGCTAGGCATCTTTCAGGTTCGAGCTGTCAGTTTTGTGGCATAGAAGGTCAAAAAAAACACTGAATAGTCAGGGCCAAGCTTCGAGAGAATGGCCAAGACCAGCTGATCATCCTTCTTTTTGATCCCACACTGTTTCAGCTGCAAAACAAGTGCTTTGAACTTGGAGAAATAGAGTTGCAGAGATTCAAAGCTATTGGGACTCAGGGAAATCAGCTCATTTTCGATTTGATGTCCCCTCATCTCATCTGTCTTTCCAAAAATATTAGTAAGCTTCTCCCATAATTCATTCGGTGATGTCAATCCATCAATATGGAAAAGGAGGTCTCTGGAAATACTCAAACACAAGAGACCATAGGCCTCATCCCTCCTGTTGTGCCATTTTATCTTCTCTGCAGCTGCATTGGGCTCTGCTTCTATTGCCATAGTCACCCTGTAGAGGCCTTTCGCTCTCAACAGTATCTCCATCTCTGCTTTCCATTCAAATAAATTGAAGGGAGTCAAGATGATCTTCTGAGATTGATCCATAGATTAGAAATTGTCCCAGTTGTCAGTAGAAGGCTCCCAGTCACTGATGTCGAACCTGCAAAATAATTTTGAAGGAGAGAAATTGATCTAAAATGGCTCTGATACCATGTGGAAATTGAACCCAGTGATATATTAATTTTACTCACAACAATTATCAATTGAACATACAAAATCACTCACAAAAGAGAATGAATAATGAGCTAAACACTAAACTGTATTGAATAAGTGTACAATAGCCAACCCTGTAACATAATAGTTTGCATCATTAAATAATTACATAAGGTGTTCGAATGCATGAGGATCAATTCGAATCTAGCATAAAGCAGGCTTACTAAAAATAAGCAAATCCCCCATAGGTGCAAAAAGCTGATCCCAAATCAGTCATGGAGCTCACGAATTGGCAAAAGTGCTTAGGAAAGCTAAAGAGTGATGGAATGACAACTCATACATGCTTTTACAAGGAGAAAAGAGTATAGGATGTGTAGGACAAAAAACTAGTCAACATCACCTAGTCAAGCTTTTCCATTTGCCTTAAAACACTGAAAAAGAAGGGAATAAAGTAGAAAAAGAAGAAGGGTGCTTAGGAGGCCAGGAATAAAGCAGATTTGATTCCTTGAGGTTTCCCAAGTGCTACATGAGTCAAATAAGGCAAGTTTAACCACTATGGATAGGTAAATGACAACTTGCACAAGGTGGGACACATGAACTAGGCAAATAAGACAAAAATAATGAAATTAATGTCTAAGGTAGCTAACTATGGGTTGATTATTCTAACAACTAATTCTGGGAAGTCAATAAAGTAGGTAGGATCTAACTATAATTAGGATAAAGGATCTCTAGGGGTATATATCACAATCATTGACCAAGTGGTGCAAGTGGATGCTAACTATCTACGCTACTAGGTAGGAATTTAATAAAAAATGATTAAATATTGTTATCCTAATTATGAAGTGGGTTTATAATATTCCCACACCCCCATTTAATTTTGACTTTATGATGATATGTCTGAAATAATCAGAATGATATAGGTGTATATTGGGCCCAACAACAAGGCTATGGTCACCCTTTACAATTATTCATATCCAGAAAAGCTAAGAAAAGAGGAAAAACCACATGGGGAAAATGCTCCCTCAAGAAAGGAAAAGGCACAAAATTTGAAAAATGTCTTTAGTTATGTATTTATATTCACTTTAATGAGATCAATTAACTTCTTTTGGTGAAATACTTTGATGAAGAAATAATTAACTCCATGATCATGCGCTAGAGTGTAGAATCTACAAGAAGGAAGAGGAGAGTCTCCTTGTATCTCATCATTTGATAAAGTACGAGAATTATCTTAATGCTTATTGATGTTGTAAATATATAATCTGTAAACACAATATGAAATGAAAAAGAGATCTTTTCATACTCATTTCCAAAGAGTACAAAAATTAAGACAATCAATTCTTTGTATAACTGCAAAATTGTGACATGGATCACATATCATTATTCCAATATGATGTAGAACCTTCCAATATATTATATGAGGCTTAAAATAATCTGATATATCATAAATATTATCATATGGAACAAAAAAGAAAAAATATTCAGTGTCTCCATGAGGATATGGGGCTAGACTAGGAAAAGTATAAGCAATTCGGGAAAACTGATGAGTGTAAAAATATGAATGATAAATGGACTTGAGATATGAAGCATAAGTGTTTAGAATAGATAAAAACATGTGTATGATAATTCCAATAATAAATAAGGTCATATATAACCAAGCAATGAAACATCGTCAAGACTTGAAACCATTTGATAAAGTAACACTGCATAAGAAACAAATGAGGAATCAACTAGTGAACTTGTGGTTTGTATAGTCTTAGGAGTATCCATAGGTATGGTATATGGTATGGATGGTGGTATGTATGGTTCCATGAAATTCATATAATCCTATAATTATGCTTCTAAATCATAATTATTATCATTTGAATGAAATGAGGAAGAGCTGCTTAAAGACAAGTAAGGATTTAGTGAAAAATCACGAGTATTGGGAGATGAATCTAGGAGATTGATATGTGGATTATCAAACAAATACATTGATATTTATTATTCTGATATATCAGAAGGTAAATATATATCAGATATGAGAGGAAAGGATTTAACTCTAGCACTTAAGGCATAGTTTATATCACCTTGTAATTGTGCACTATGACAATGTTCTGAGGATTCATTAGGCTTCTCTAGATCATCTAGAACTTCAATGTTGTGCTTATAAATAAGATAAGACATGATTTCCATATTAGTCTTGAAACATTTCTTCTCAATATGAAATCCCTTGCTTCAATAAGAACACTTCAATGCACTTCCTTTCTTCTTGACTTTCTTCATTGAACCTTGATCAATAGGATTCGAGCTTTCATCTTCAATATCTGATTTTGGCTTCTTCTTTTTCACAATTTGCTTCTCTTTGGATTTGGTATTATTGCTTCCTTGAACTATAAGAGAATGATACGTTCCATTATAATATATAATATCACCTACTTGTATGAATTTATCTTTTTCCTTTTTCAATGAATCAATCTAGTCAAAGAAGGAATTTTCCAATGAGAAATAACAATCCTAGTAGCATGAAAAGCATACACAAAAATTGAGTATTCAGGACTCAAATTTGATAGAATGGAAAGAATCAATTGATATTACTTCTTCTCAATCCTAGATTTCTTGATAAATATAACAAGTGACTTTAATTTGGTGACGAAACCTTCAACAGAATCGAAACTTCTTGGATTCAATGTGAACAACTCATTCTCCAACTGATGTGCTCTTATCTCATATTGTACTCCAAAGAAATACTCAAGTTTGGTCCATACTTGGTTTGGAGTGGTCAAACCATCTAGATGAAATATTATATCAAGGGAAAGAGAGAGTCAAAGCAATCCATAGGATTCGTCCAGCCTATTATGCCACTTAGCTTTCTCAACAACAAAATTTGGTTCATTTTCTAAATCCATAGAAACTCTATAGAGTCCCTTACTTTTAAATATAATTCCAATTTTGGATTTCCATTCATGATAGTTGAAGGGATTCGAGATCATAGATGAAGAATAATACATATGGAGATGTTGATGTGTTCAAGAATAAACTCTCTGTTGGGCCGCAGATTTGTCCATTTTTCCATCACTTATTGACATATATTTCATCCCTTTTCTTCCCATTATCTCCCATTTATCATTTCATTTTCCAACAATTTGTTGTAACTATGCGTAAAACACCATACTGCTTTCATTGATGCTTTAAGTGGTTAATAATGATTATTTTCCTTTATCTTTGATGAATTGAATTCTATTATGCATAATTTTACTAATTATGGTTTGTTGAGTGGTTTGTCATTTACATGACATTCACAGCTAGCTGTTACAGCCTTAACCAAAAAATGCATGCCAGATAAGAAAACCTTGATTTGCATCTCGATTTACGGGCAGATGGCACAGAATCTCTAGAATTCGAGAGATGGGTTTTGTGCGTAACAACCTCATTTACCTGATTCATGAAGAAATTGCTAAAAAAATCCATGGTTTGTGATATACAGCTGGTTCTTCGAGAGGGTATTTTCCAGATTTACTATTGTGGCTAGTTCCAAAGTTGTTAGCAGTTATGGCAGTATTTCAGCTGTTACAGATCACAAGTTGGGGATTCAGTTCCTCATTTCCATGAGATAATTTTATGTATAAATATGTAATCAATCTCATTGAGAGGGAAGAAGAGAAATCAATGTTATGATGTAGGATTTGATCAAGATATATTGTAATCATTCCATTATGATAATACATGCTGGCAGTTTCTTAATTCTAGAGTTGTAGACTTTCATTGTGGAGATTCAGCTCTGCTCAGTGGAGGAAGGGCCCTCTTCTCTGAGCAGATGCTGGTAGTGTTAATTGCAAGAGTGTTATGTTGCATATTTGTGTATTATTTAGTTCATGCTTTCATTCATTATATTTATCATAGTTGTTTTATTATTTAGTTCATGTTTTTATTCATTAGATTTATCATAGTGTTCTCATGTTAATTCATTTTGATAGATCATTGGCCAACATAACACTTCTTTTAGATTTATGTAATTAGATCTCGTTTCATAGGAATAGAGTTTTTTTGAAGTGTGTTCGATTTACAGTTTGATTTTATGAATAGGTTTGAGGATTGATTTACTTTCAAGAACGTGTGATCTAGTTTACAAAGAGTTTCAATTGCATACCAATAGATAATAGTGTCAGGTAGAAATTGTGCTTGCATATATCTTGCACGATAGCTTTGAAATAAAAGACTTCATCGGGTTGACAATTTGTGTTTAGCACTCTACATGTTAATTTTTAATTAACTGGCATATAGTGGGCCCAACATTTTGGTGTTGTTGATGGGGAAGTTATCAATGGTGCAAAATTACATCTAACATTGTTTTGTAGATGCATTGTTAAAGTAGGGCATGTAGGTTACATGATTACATTGTAGTTTATTGAATTTATTTTGAGTGTGAATTTTCTGTCTTTACATTTAGTTTTATTTCATTTTCAATATTTGGAGCATAAATCTTATCATTCCCCTTAGTGGTGTTGTAAGCACCACCCATTCTACTAACAAGTTGACAGGAATATTCGAAGGAGGAGCCTCAGAATAGCACATGAAGAATCTATGAAGAGATGGAAGGTTAAAAAGATGGAGAATTTGTTACCTTCGAATTTCCCATCAGAGATTCGAGAGGAGTGGCACCAATGAAAGGAATTCCCCCACATGTTCTACGAAATTTCCACGGTTTGGAAAATGAAGACCTTGATGTTTTTTTATTTCAATTCGAAATACTTTGTAGAGGATATGGTTATTGTTCTAATGATCAAAATTTGAATGTGTTTCCCCTTAATCTAAAAGGAACAGCCCTCTGATGGTTCATGAGCCTCGGTGGGAATTGTATACAAACTTGGGAAGACATGAAACATGTATTCTTGAAAAGGTACCAAGATTATTGCAGGGTCAATGAAGACATATTCGAAATGATACAAGGAGAAGAAGAGAGTTTGGAGGAATACATAGAACGCTTTCAATATAACCTCCAAAGATCCAAACAATGGAAATTGGGAAAGGAGATCTTAAAAACACTTCTACTCAAGGGAATCTAAGTTGAATATTTAGAAATATTAAATCTGATGGGAACATGTAATGTATTTCAATTAGCATATGATGATATTTGTGAGTTATGTAGAAGGTATTTAAGAGGAAACTTCAAGACCGATAAGAATTCTAAGGAACTTTTATCTTTATTTTTGAAATCTGCTGCAAAAACAAGAGTTTTACGAGCTGAAATCAGTAATGTATTTAAAAATATAATGATGATATCAATGATTCACTAAATTCAGAATTGGTTGTTTTGCAAGTGAAGGAAAAGCATGAGGAATTTGGAGAAATAGTTTTCCCTCAGTGTCAGAAGAAAAATCTTGCAATGGATTGTCCTTTGGATAGTCCCACAATTTTTGGCATATGTGACTTGAATCATTCCACAGATCTATGTCCCTCCTTACCAAGGATGAAAGAAACGTATCAAAGAGATCTGGGAGTTGAATCCAACTCATTGCAACAATCATGGAAACTGTGGCCTACATGTATGGTTCAAAATTCTATCCTTCCATTTCCTTACTTTCATACTCAATTATTGAATACTCTTCCACCATGGAAGCTGTTGCAGCCTCAATTTAACTCTTACCTACCTTATCCACAAGGTTGGAATGGCCTATCTTATGATCACATGGCCACTCTCCCTCATGCTGCAACATAAATTGGTCCTTCAATATCAACCTCACAAATCAATCCTCTACATCAACCACATATATTTTCCCATCAAACTCCTTGGTATCTAACACAATTTCCTATCCAATCCACCCTCCACCCTAACCATAGTAAAGTAGTACGGTATGCTTACAGTGCTGAACTGCAAAATGTTCCTACATTTTCCTCTTGTTCTACCTCACCTACGCCACTGCAAAAATATTGGGCGTTGTTGCAACAAATCCATACGAGGCCTGAACATGTTTTAAATTAAAGATTTGCAGATGGAGTTTCTTCTAGTCCTCATAAGTAAGCAGACAAGATCAACATGCCACACGTAACATTTGATGACGGAAAAACATTGGAACCAAAAATTGAAGCATCTTTTACATCATTAGATCTGAATCTCTTATGCATTGAGGATGATCAGTTTACTAAGGATTTTCATGGTGTAACATCCATGAGAAATAAATGGAACAAATACTATATTGAATCTTGGTTTCAATCTGTCATTGGTCTGCAGCATCATTCCATACTTCACCAATTCTTGGCACCATCATTTGAAGGGAAGTTGATCTCTTGTATCCTAGCATTCATAAAGTTATATTTTTCTATTGGGAGTATGAGAATACTTGAGTCACTTCTTCGAAAGTGGCTCCATTGGAAATATGCATACACTTGAACACTTTTTATATTTCCGAGTAGAATAGGGTAGGACAGAATAACATTATAAAACCATTCTTTTGTTTTTTTTATTTTTTTATTTTTAAATAAGTATGATCTCTTCCTATACCTTGTTGTGATCTGGAAGATCAGAAAGTAGAAAGATAAGGAATGGGTATGAAATTTTTTCATGAATGATTTGGAATTGTTGACTATTTAAACAAAATGCTTAAATCATTTTTGTCATCAATTTTCCAATTTCAATTTGTCTCTATCTGTTACAAATAAAAAAAATATCATGAAAACAAAATTACAGTAATTAGGGAAGGTGAATGAAGGATCCCCAGGAAAATGAGCCAACGATTATGGAACCCTTCAAGCTTGAACTTGGGAATGAATTTGTTAGCTGCAACACCTAGTTGTGACTGATTACTATCAGCTACAATAGTGAGATGCAACACCCAGGTGTGACAGTGAGCTGCAACACCAGCTGTGACACTGAGCTGCAACACCCAGTTGTGACAGTGAGCTGCAACACCCAGCTGTGACTGTACTGCAGGTGAGAATTTATAATTTTGAGACACGTGTGTATTGCACATCATGGCATGTGTTTTTTTTTCATTTATATATAACACATCCATAAAAATACACATAATTTATTTCAACATTATGTCATTTTTTAAGAGTTGCAGTTGCAGCTGCAATAGACTCTGTAAGTCAATCTAGGTGCTCAATGCTTTAAATTTTTGGTATTGGTGTGTGTTATATTTAAATTTACATCATTAAAAACATTCACACCTATTCCGGTCACTTTTTTGCGATCAAATTTCATTTATTAAATTTTTGGTGACATTTTGGCTTGAAAATTTTAATGAAACACAGTCGGGACAGTCAATTTTTGAGAGACGAAATGGAATTATATTTAAAACATATTTACATACCAAGTATGCCTTTGAATCTAGTTTCCAAAACAATTTTAATTTTTAAGATTGGGTATCAAATGAAAAATTTATGGCCAAAATACTAACAGAGTGTCAAGCAGGTAGCTTAGGAACAGAGCTGGGACAGTCCATTTTTGGATGCCTTATTGGACATATCTTGCAAACTTGTTTCAATGGTATATTCCCCTACTAATATAGTATACAAATAAATTTGAATCACTCCATTCCGATATCGTATACATATTTTATGACCAAAATACTGACTTCCTATCACAAATCAGCATTCCTAAAACTTTGTTTCCTAGACTGTTCATTGGCTTATTTGACCCATGAATTCTTATTGGATTCAAAACCTATTTCTAATGGAGATACCTACATGAATATCCTTTCATCTCCAATTGGAGTCACATCAATCCATTATCAAACAAAAAATTTAAGCCTAAAACCGTGACTGTTGGTCTAGTCGAGAATTCGAAAAAACACCTTGTCATACAGGCTGTTACTGAGTGATTTGGAACATCATTGCATAGAATTTTTAAAACCTGTTTCTACGGGAAATAGACCTATGAATTTAATTTCATTTGTATTTTTAATCACTCAAATTGTACAAGGAATGAAGAAGCTATGATCATAATACTAGTTGTGAGTCTAGATGGACATTGCTCTCCCGCAGGTATAAAATGGATTTTGCTTTGTTCATTTTTCTTTGGATTTGTTTTATAAGTAATTGCTTGTTGTTTTTTTCATAAGTTTTGGGGTGAATAGAGACCAATCATCTCTCTTCTTCCATTATCTCATGTTTTATTGCAGGCAAGTGCTAGGTTTTTGCAAGTCCTTGGAAGAAAAAGGTCAATACATGCACAAGTGACTCTTGAAGAATTTTTCTGAATTTGAAAATGGATTGAGCACATAAAAAATGGAGAGATTGATGTGAAAACCATACCAATGTTCCATAATTCAAGTCTCATTGCTACATGCCAAGAATCATTTACCAATTGTTGCCAAAAAGAAACCTTTCAAGAAGCCAATTGCACTATGCTAGATTCATTCACCCTCCTCATTTCAAAACACTAAAAGTCCATTCTTGTCGAAGTCCCACTTTCCACTGCTTATGTATTCAACCTTAACCTTTCTATTTTCCATCACTACTACATCACGACTTCACATATACTTTCCACTTTTGAGTTTCATGTTGGGTCTATTTTTCACTATGATTCTTCACAATCATTTATTTTGTACTCATATTGGATGATGTGGAATTCATTAAGGTCCACCTTCCAATGGTCTTGTCCCATCGACTCCAACACATCATCTGTGATCGAGATTAGATTTCTATACTGCCTTGGTATCTGCATAAATCAATGGCATATTTCCTTGTTGTTAATCATGGAGATTCATCAATGCCTCTTGATTGACAAATCTTGCAAATGACTAGACTCCAGCACATCCATTGGTATCTGTCAAGATGCACTAAGGTACTTTAGAGCTCATTATCATCAAAGGTGAGTTGCTTCACATTGGTTAACAACATACATTAATGGCCGACAATCCAATGATTTATTTCCATGCTCAACTTCAGCACATTCATTCGCATGGTAAGAATTGTACCTCGATTTTGTAGCAGCTGAAGATTATGTGATCTAATGGTTTCAATAGTGACTTGTAGCATCATTTGTTTCAGTAGTTTTGCAATTCCTTTCCATTTTCATTCGAGCATTTTATTTTCATAATAAGGGAAGGATCTTTTTGCTTTTGTGGTAGAATTCCTCCTCATCAATTGTCTCAGTAGTTAGTATTACATGAAACCAGCACAACATCATGGATCAAATTCAGCCTCATCTAGTTTTAGCTCTCATATACATCTGTCTCAGCATCAAATCGGCCTACATATCTCCAACATACACCAGTCCATTCACGTCAACCAAGGCTTCCATGGAGGTAAAACTTGAGGTAAAATAGCATGAGTTTTTTATTTATTAAATATTTAGGGAAATGTCATGAAGAATCACTAAGCATTAGCCATTTCCATTTTCTATATAGCGTTTTATGTCCATCAATTCCCATCCTTTCCCACTCACGCAAGTCCTACCCAACATCTCACCAACCCAACTGTCCAAGCATAAAAATAATCAACCTTATTGTTGTCACACAAGAACCAACAAAATGAAGTCTTGTTTCTACCACACAAGAACAAATAGTAAGAAAAGACGTCTTGTGTTTGCTACACAAGAACCAACAATAAGAAACCGTGCTATGTTGCCACATAAAAATGGTGAGGATAATTAAAGTAGCTAATACAGATATTGGAAGAAAATGATAGGCTGGTCATAAGAACCTACAACAGAAGAAGCCTATGCTGCCATACAAAATAGAATACATGCAGAGTTCTTAAAGGAAAATATTTCCCTCTTTGGCAATTTGTAGCATCACTCTCTTGTACATTGAAATCTTCAAATCCAAGGAATTGCATGGGTAAGAGAACTATTTTGGAAATGTCTAACATTTGGTTCAAGGTCTCATTTTGGAGCTCCAAATTTATAGGTACTTAGAACAACCTTCATCTAGAACGATAAGTTCATATAAATGAAAACATGATGGGGGTAAGAATGGTAAGGGATGGGATTTATTTTCATGGATATGGGTATATGTCATAGTCTTCCATCCTTTTTCATTTGGAGAGTTCTTCTCATGGAGTTTCATTTTCCAAATGTCTTGGAAAATCAAATAAATAGAGGACTTTGATGCACATATTCTTACTGGTCATAAAAGAAAAAAAATCTCATTATGTTTTCCACAACTCTTGCATTTTCTAGATCAAGTGTATTCTCTCTCAACAAATTGAATAATTTTCATTGCCAAAGTTGTGAATCGTTGAGTTAATGATTGCATTATAGTAATGGCTTACAAAAAACTAAGAGTTTATAATCTTATTGGGAATCAAATTTAAGCTCGCTTTGAAGATTGTTGGATGGGCCATTTTTGTCGTACAGTTTGGTTTGTCTCTTACCAACCATGAGCATTAACACAAATGAAGTGGTTTCAGCCTATTGTAATAAACTCTCTAACATCTTTTCAAGATCTGACCTGAATTTTACTTCGGCAATCCTGTAACAACCTATTGATCTCCATTTTATTTTCAGATTTGGGCACATAGTCTTCTACATGATTTCGGCCTTTTGTTGTGCAACAAGAACATGCTTCCATTTATTAAGGTATCAAGCAAAGGATTCATTACTCAGGTCTATCATATGTCATTTTATGATTCCTCATCTTGAAGATTCAGTTTGGGTAAGGATTGATGTGTAGATCAAAACTTGTAATTTGCCCAAAACTTGTAAACTTGTTTTCTACCTTCTAGAGTTGCATCACAACATAACTACACGATCTATCATCAGTTTAGGGGAGATGGATATTTACAACTAAGATGACAACTCTTCTTTTGCATGAGGACATGCAACATATTCATTTTGGGGGAGTGGTTTTTTACATTCTTTGTGCATACTGATTTTTACTCATTCACAGCTTGCAAAAGTGCATAAATTTATTTAAGGATATATTGCAAATCATGAGATTATTTTTCATGAAATTTTGAGAGAAGAAGCATCATGGTACTAAAAACAAACGTGGCAAGTTTTAGCTCAATCCAGTGCACGATTTTCGAGAAAATGACTATCATCACCTACATCCAATTTGAATTTTTCTCGAAATCCGTGATGTGGGTTTCTCTAATTTTTGGTGTGGAGATGCATTAGAATGGTAATTAATTGCTTGAAAAATTTCAGCCCAATTCAGTTTTTATTTTATGAAATATTGGTTGAGGAAGTTTAGCTGCAACACATTTTTATTCATGTTCATCTACAAAAGTGCAGAAATTGAAATGAGCATATCTTTCAATTGGTAAGTTGAATTCTCATAATATTTGGACAGGAAGTGCATAATACCAATATTAAGAAACCTAATAAGTTTCATCCCAATCCACTATATAGTTTTGAGAAAATGGCCATAATCACCTATAGCCAATTTGCATTTTTCTCAAAATCCGTGATGTGGGTATCTCTGATTTTTGGTGTGTAGGTGCATTGGACTAGTATAAACCTATCTGCAAAAATTTTAGCCAAACCCAGTTCATTGTTTGGGAGAAAATGACTTCAGAATTTTTCTACTCAAAAGACTCCAACATCGTAAAAATCTTTCCTTTTTCCCATTTCACGCAGCTGCAACACTGTAAAAATATTTCCTTTTTCCTGTTTCGCGCAGCTGCAACACCGTTAACAAAAAAAATCTTTGCTTTTTCTGTTTCACGTAGCTGCAACACTGTAAATTTTTTTCCTTTTTCCCATTTTGCGGAGCTGCAACACCATAAAAATATTTCATTTTTCCGTTTCATGCAGCTGCAACACCGTAAAAAAAATTCTTTCCTTTTTTCGTTTCACGTAGCTGCAACACCGTAAATTTTTTTCCTTTTTCCCATTTCGTGTAGCTGCAACACCATAAAAATATTTCATTTTTCTGTTTCACGCAACTGCAGCACCGTAAAAAAAAAATTCTTTCCTTTTTCGTTTTGCGTAGCTGCAACACCGTAAATTTTTTTCCTTTTTCCCATTTAGCGCAGCTACAACACCATAAAAATTTTGCCTATTTTCCCTTTTTAGGCAGCTGTGACTCCGCCATATTCTCCGCTAAATTTAGCGCTCTTTGGGCTGCAACTCCACCAAAATATTCGCTAAATTTAGCGATATTTGGGCTGCGACTCTGCCAAATTCGCCACTAAATTAAGCGCTATTTGGGCTGCGACTCTGCCAACATCTTCGCTAAAACCTTCGCCAAATTCTCTATTAAGTAGCTATGACTCTACCAATTTCTTTTAAACTCTGCATTTATTTTGGCTGCAACTGTGCGAATGGTAAAATGAAGAAACAAGTGAATGAGTTCTTCTAGTTGGATGCTACAAAGGTATTGGGTTGCATGAGGACATGCAACAAGTTCAGTTTGGGGGTGATGTTGGGCCGCAGATTTGTCCATTTTTCCATAACTTATTGACATAAATTTCATCCCTTTTCTTCCCATTATCGTCCATTTATCATTCCATTTTCCATCAATTTGTTGTAACTATGCGTAAAACACCATACTACTTTCATTGATGCTTTAAATGGTTAATAATGATTATTTTTTCTTATCTTTGATGAATTGAAGACTATTATGAATAATTTCATTAATGATGGTTTGTGGACTGATTTGTCATGTACAGGACACTCATGGCTAGCTATAATATTCTTAACCAAAAATGCATGCCAGATAAGAAAACCTTGATTCTCGTCTTGATTTGCAGGAAGATGGAAAATAATATCAAAACTTCGAGACATGGGTTTTGTGTGTAACAACCTCATTTACCCGACTCGGGAAGAAATTTCCAAATAAAGCCATGGTTTGTGATATACAGCTGGTTCTTGGAGAGGGTATTTTCCAGATTTACTTTTGCAGCCGGTTCCAAAGTTGTTAGCAGTTACAGCTGTGTTTCAGCTATTAAAGATCACAAGTTGGGGATTCAGTTCCTCATTTCCATGAGATAATTTTATGTATAAATATGTAATCAATCTCATTGAGAGGGGAGAAGAGAAATCAATGTTATGATGTAGGATTTGATCCAGATCTATTGTAATCATTCCATTATGATAATGCATGATGGTAGTTTCTTAATTCTGGTGTTGTAGACTTTCATTATGGAGATCCATCTCTGCTCAGTGGAGGAAGGGCCCTCTTCCCTGAGAAAATGCTGGTAGTGTTAATTGTAAGTGTGTTATTTTGTACATTTTTTTATTATTTAGTTCATGTTTTCATTCATTAGATTTATCATAGTTGTTTTATTATTAAATTCATGTTTTTATTCATTAGATTTATCATAGTGTTCTCATGTTAATTCATTTTGATAGAACATTGGCTAACACAACACTTCTTTTAGATTTATGCAATTAGATCTTGTTTCATAGGAATAGAGTTTGTTTGAAGTGTGTTCGATTTATAGTTTGATTTTATGAATAGGTTTGAGGATTGATTTACTTTCAAGAAGGTGTGATTTAGTTTACAAAGAGTTTCAATTGCATACCAATAGATAACAGTGTCAGGTAGAAATTGTGCTTGCATATATCTTGCATGATAGCTTTGAAATAAAAGACATCCTCAGGTTGACAATTTATGTTTAGCACTCTGCATGTTAAGTTTTAATTAATTGGCATATAGTGGGTCCAACACTCTCTGCAACCTACACAAATAAAACTAGGAGAAAATATTGTAATCTTTATAACAATGCCTTCTTCAGAGAGGAATATGAGACAGGATGCGCTATGATAGAGAGAAAGGATAGCTCCTCAAATCTGTTGAACTTGAACAACCTTGTGTTCTGATACCATGTAGAAATTGCAGCTCTGATACCATGTAGAAATGGAGCCTTGATGCAAAGAAGAAGCACATGTGGTAGATATTGCTATAGGATAATTCTAAGAAGTATGCAGGAGGAAAATGGACAGAATAATAAAGAGACCAAATCACATGAATAAGTGAAGAATGAATAATTGATTGATGAGTCAATAATGAATTGATTGATGAACCAATGAATTGATTGTTGAACCAATTACTTGATTTATTATTACAATTGTAATACATCCTTATAAAGAAAAATTGAGTTGGTAGAAGACAACTCATGCTAGCTCATAAGTCAGGCTTACTAAATATGATAAACCCCCATATGTGAATAAATCACATTCCAACTCTATCAAGGACCTCATGAATTAAATAAAGTATGAGTGATTTTTCAAGAGTGATGTAAGAACATGCTAATCCTGGAATTTAGTGATAATATCATGGAGGATGGGTTGGCAACAAAAGATAGCAGTTTCCTAGTTGACTAGCTTTACCTTATTAAGTGAAAAGCTGGAATAAAGTAGAATAAAGATAGATTATGAAAGAAGGCACACTTACTAATTTTGGTAGTCAATAAACTGGGAAGGTTCTAATCAGAATCAAGATAAAGGTGCTCCTAGGGTATATATCACAAGTATTGACCAAGTGGTGCAAGTGGATACCAACTATCTAGGTTAGTAGGTAAGAATTTAATAAAAAATGATTAAATATTGGTATCCTAAGTATGAAGTGGGTTTATAATATTACCACAAGAAGAATCACATTCAACTTATTCAAGTGAATAACAAGACATAGTGAAGATATTTATTTAAATTTCGTGCCATGTCAATTTTTGAGGAAGGATTTTCCTCATGTGGTTTTTCCTTTTTCCTTGGTTTACATGGACAAATAAGTTTTTACATTTAGATTGTAATGGGTGACCTTTGGTATTAGCTGTCAAGGCCCAGGTTTTCCAAATTTAGGATTAGAGGGGGGTGTTATGATTATTATTAATCCTCCCTTTGACCACATAAGTCTATTTGTTTATTTCCCTAGCTTAGGAGGTCTTCATCAGTTCATCGGTGCATGGGGGGCACATCTACTGGACATATACCACTTACTACACCTTTCTGCATGAATTTTGGTGCTCCAGGGATAAATCACTAGAATTTAGGAACCCACTCAAAGTGCCACCAGTGGTTTCCAGCAGTTGACTCCAATAGGTATTCAGTTATGCTCAGTTGTGATCTTATCACCATCAATTAGATCACTCCCAATGTCTCTAGTGCTAGTTTGCATGATTCAAGGGAGTATGGGTTCCTTTGTTCACCTACCCTCTTGAGTTAACTATTTGTGAACTCTTTCAGTGATCCATAGTTGCACTTGTGAGCTCTAGTGGCAATTTTCCCACATTGAGTTAGCTCCTCATTCAGTTTAGGTTGGTAGATTCAACTACATGTTTAGGTATTTGAATTATTCCTTGATGTTGTTTTATATATTCACCCATAATGATAAATAATATTGTATGGAATATTTCTCATATTGTTCTTCAACTCATTGTGTAATAGCAATTATTCTTCTTCTCTATATTTCTCTTGTGCAATCTAAGTGAAGACTATTTCTTTCCCAAGATCTTCTTGTCAGAATCTAATATATATTGGTTCTAATTCCGGTGTACACATTAAAACAATGCAACAATTTAAGATATTCCAGGTAAACAAAAGTTTTAACAATACAAATGAATACAAATAGAAAAATATAATGTTTAAATATGATATATGTCAACCTATTGTATTATGTTGAACATCAAATCATATAAGCCTATATAATGTTTAAACAAAAATATATTACAATGTGATCAACTTTAATCTGTTTTCTTCATTTTTTCTTGATGCCACTCCCACTCCCTTTTCTATTTTCTCATATCGATCATATCTCAAAGGAATTGAATTCGAATACCATCGATACCTTTTATTCGAGATATGGTTGTAAATGTGAGTCATTGTCATTCTTTGTTTTCAATATTTATAGTTTCCTTCTCCAGTGTTAATCCTTGTAACTTATGGATTGCCAAATCTTAAGCGAGTTTTAGTTGAAGTTGATTTGTTGTTCTCTTTTTATTCCAACTTCTTCTCTTCTAGGGGTTTCCATGTGTTCTAGAGTCACATTATCCCTTTTTTATCTATGCCATTCACGATCCCATTTTTTTCATTTTTCTGTGTATTTTGATGATTATTTCTCCATTTTAATATCTTTTGTCCATGATATTGTTTCCTCTATTCTTCTGTATGTTTTTTCCATGATATCTATTTCTTTGTCGTACTTTGTTTCTTTGATTTTCAATACCTTTGAGTTACTTAACTTTTTCAAAATTCCAAAGGAAGTTTTGTGAGTTTTGAATCTCTTAGGGCTATAGTAAATAAATAAATGGTATGTTCAAGTGCATCTACATGTTTTGCATGAGAATAGTAGCAATAATGTCCTTACATGCAAGAAAAAATATTAGAAATTCCTTATAAAAATTAGGAATTACCAATACTATGGTTTCTATTAGGGTTGTTTGATTCTTTAAAAGGATGCCTTGGGTTCTGTAGTCCACTTTATTTTAGTATCCTTCTTGAGCATGTTCATAATTTGTTTTATAAATTCTACCAAATTTGAAATAAACCATCTTAGAAAATTTATTTTCCCAAGAAAAATATTGAATTTTTTTCTTATTTCTAGCAATACAAATTTTTGAATTACTTGCGCTTTAGGAGGATCGATTTTAATTCCTTCTAAATAAACAATATTCCTAAGTAGTTTTCCTTCTTGGATGGAAAAATGGAATTTTCCTCGAATTCAAGGACAAGCCATACTTCCTGCACTTCAAGAATGTTTGTCCCAAATGCTTAGGATGTTATTCATCAGACTTGGAAAATACAACAATATCATCCAAAATAAATAACAACAAAGTTATATATTTTGCACACAAATGTGATTGTTAGTACCAAAGGTAGACTAGGTTAAAAATAGAATACACCCAAGAATGATAAATGGTCAAATTTTATATATATTAGATCTATTTATTGAGATAATTTTGAATTTGATTAATTCTTTGTTGTTCTATGATAACTAAAAGGATTATGAACAATATTTTATGCGTAAAATGAATTACAGAGGAATTTTACATGGTACGATATATCATAAACATGAAATGATGTTGTATTTAACAAATGGAAATCTTAATTAATTTAATTAGTGTCTGCTGGGAAAATTTCCTAAATCAAATAAAAACACGAATGTACTAATTTTTGAAACAAATAATTCAACAATTCTTTATAGAATGAATGGTGGTACATGACAATATTTTAAAATTTCATAGGAAAAGAGACATCATGGATACAATAATGACACCATACTTCACACACTAATGTATCAACATAAATATTTAAATACTGTGCGAGAGGAAAACATATATTTAAATCCATGTCATGAATTTCAACATTCAACCACAAAAAAACATTATTGATACTCAAATAAGACTGAATCTACTACGACAATTTTATTGATCATATCATGAACTCTTTCATATCCATGAAATAGTATAACAATGGACAAAAATAAATAAAACTTCTCTATGATACTCTATATCCTTAATCTCTGACAAAAAAAAATACAGGGAAAAATCATTTATCGACTCAAAAACATAGAAAGAGGAACTATAAATATAAAATTTTCATCCATGAGATCATAGCTCATATTACAATATATAACCCTCACAGTCTAACTGAATGCAGTCGGGCCTCTATTGTTAGGAAGTATGATCCAAAATGTTATGTTTAGAAGTTTAGTTTAATAAATGTAAATGGGCATCTACACACTCACGTGATTATGTGAGGTGTCCTATGTTAGTTTCAGTAACGGTAAATTAGTTGTTAATTTTTGGATATTTAAATCCATCAAGTTTTCCATGTGAGGTGATCTTTTGGGACTTAGCCCTCACATCTCTGTGATGTAAATATTTTCCTTCTTCATTAATAAAGTTTTGTGTCTGAGGACACTTTGTCAAAGTGGTATCAGCGCACGCAGTTAAAGCCTGGTCTGGTTGGAATCTGGTTGGAAGGTGCTAAAGGTTGTTTGAAGAAGGTGACTTTCAAGGTTTTGGAATAGTGAAATTTTGACCGTAAGTTAATGCTTCCTATTCTTTTGGGCTAAAAAAAATCTGTGCAGAAAAGATTTTTTTTTGACTCAGTTTTTTCATTTTTACTTGGAGAGAGTAAAATATTGTATTTTTGGAAGGAAAAGTTCATTAAAATCTTGTGGAAGAGAATTTAAAAAAAAGGAAGACTCATATAAGTTCTTGTTTTTTTTTAAATAAAAAAATCATTATTATTGCACACTCTATTGCACTCGCTCACTGAGAGAGATAGCATAGATGGTGGTAGGAAGGACATACACCAGCATAACCTAGCAGTGCTTTGGAGGAGGTGTTAAAGACAAATCCTAGTTTATAGAACTGTATGGAGAAACATTAGCAAGAAATGTTGCGTAGCTGATGTAGAAACAGACCCTCCTCAGAAGCCTCCCATGCGCCTCAGAATTCATCATAAACTCCTCATCGTCAACACTATTTCACTAACCCAGACTTCCATCGCAGAGGAATTGAACCACTGTGGCTCATAAGATGTAAAGTCGCGCAACCGGTTAGAGCTGGAAAGTGTAAGCTTCCTGGCATTCACGACTGTAAGCAGTGAACCAGCTATGAAAACCAACGAGACCATAATTAAAGACCAATCCAGCGTTAAAGAACCAACATTAAAGACAAATCCTAGTTTGTGGAACCATTGCCAAAGAAGTGTGAAACTCAGATAGACCAATCCAAATTTTGAAGCCAAGGCAATATTTATTCTGAGACTAAAACTCTCCACAATACGAGCGAGATCCAGTCCGAGAGATACGGTAATTTATTATTCATTTTAATTTTTGGAGATTTTTTTTTTATATTGTATAAGAAGAAAAAGGTGGAGAAATAATTCCTTTTTTTTTTAAAACAAGGGTTATTTTTGGAGTTGATGGGACTGGAACTTGTGACCTCCCACTCAACAATCTTGTATCTCTCTAATTCACCTATAAAGATTTGTTGATTTTTGGAGTGATACGGTGCATTTTTTTATTGGGCATTTGAGTAATAAGGAGCATTGTTGGAGTCATAAGGAGTACTTGTATTTTCACTCAAGGTTTGATTAGAGCAAAGTGAAGCTCTATCGATTTTTTTTCTTGAGGCTATAAGTGGGTCAAGGCCAAGCCCCTATAGCTCTCTTTTGCATGGTGTGTGGTGTTTCTTGCAGTATTTCTTTCATGGTGACTCTTGTTGATGCGTAATTGTGCTTTCATGTTGATGGTGATATTTTTGCATAAATTCTTCTATTGGTGATATAAGGTGATTGTTTATTCTGGTGACATAAGGTGCTTTCTTTTTTTAATTCTTGGAGCTCTAAGGTTTGCATAATACACATCTTCTAGAGTTATAAGGTGTTTATTTTTTTACAATGTCTAAAGTTGTAAGTCTTTTTAATGAATTTGACAAGTTCGAATGATCAAAAAATTATAAAGTTTGGAGTAATCATATTCAAAGCACTCTTATTTACAATGAATTGTGGAAGGGTGTCTGTAATGCTTAGCCTACCAAACTGACTATTCCTAATAAGCTTACAAAATGGGAACTAAAAGATGAGAAGGCCTTAGCATTGATTCACAGGACTGTTTCTCATGATATTTTTGTGCATATTGAAAATAGTTATGGTGCATGCTCAGCTTGGAAGACATTGAAAGATTTATTTGATTCTCAAAGTGAAGCTAAGAAAATCGATCTCCAATTGAAGTTGTTTCAACAAAAATTGTCTTCAGGAGGTGATGTCATGTAGTACATTTCTAGATTGAAGAATATCAAATAAGAAATTTCAAGAGCAGGTTTTGGTAAAATTGAGGACAGCATGATGGTGACCATTTTGATCACACGATTTCCTGAGACATATAAGCATTTTTTGGAAACTTTACAGATTAAAAATAAATTGGATAATATTTCTTTTGACGCACTCAGTGAATTACTTGCCACACATGAAAAAACGTTTGGTAAAACAAAGCAAGCAGGAGAAGATTTTTTGGTCGCAAGTACTAGCAAACAGTCTTCAGGTAATCATCAAAAGGGCAATGATCAGAAAGCAAATGAACAACAAGGAAATTCTTTTCAATATTCAAACAGAGGTCATGGTCATGGTTTTGGAAGAGGAAGAGACCACGGAAGAGGAAGAGGAAGAAATCAAGGAAGAGGTTCTAAAGAATCAAAAAGTACACAATCATAGTTTTCTGGAAGAGGAAGAGGTTCAGAAAACCAACAAGTCTCTAGAAGAGAAAGAGGTAATAAACATGACACATGTTTTCGTTGTAATAGAATTGGACATTATGCTTCAGAGTGTAGAGTTTCATTTGAAATAATTCTAAAAGAAAGAGAATCTAAAGAATCTTCATTAGCGGCACATTATGCTCATGCAAACGATAGTGAAAATTGTGAATATGTTTTTACAGCACTTGTACAATCAGAATGAATGGATTTTGTTCAAGTTCATCAATTGGAATCAACGAATTTTGTCCAGTCTTCTTATTGTTTCAAAAATGATTTTGAAGATGCTTGGATTATGGATACAGGGGCGACTCAACATATGACACATAGGAAATATTTATTTTGGAGTTATGAAGATTGTCATTTAAATTCAATCTTCCTTTCAGATGATTCTATTCATTTGCCGTAGGGAAAAGGAACAGTCAAGGTTGACTTGCCAAGAATTGGAGAAAGATTGATTTCTAATGTTTGGTATGTGCCTACATTTATTGGCTTTAGTTGTCATTCGCCAATTAGGACATCAAATTGTAATGGAAGATGGTATTCTTTTTGTTAATTCAAAAAAGGATGCGTACAAAATAGTTATGATAGGTTATGAAGACGGAAATATTCTTAGGATGAAGGGAACATTCATTCCTAACTCAAAGGAACATTTGAAGGAATTTGCAGGTTTAGTTGAAACTGATGTTTCTCCTATCAGATTGTGGTACATTAATTTTGGGAACTTGAATGTTGATAGTCTTGTATAGCTCCAAAAACAAGGAATGGTAAAGGGGTTTCCTACTTTTTGGAAGCAAAATGCAAAGTGTGAAGCTTGCATTTATGGCAAACAGAGAAGGATAGATTTTTCAAAAATCACTTGAAGAGCAACAAGGAGATTACAGCTTGTTCATAGTGATGTTTGTGGTCCTTTGGAAACTTCACTTGGTGGTTGTAAATATTTTTTTGTTGTTTATTGATGATTGTAGTAGGATGGTTTGGGTGTATTTCTTGAAGGAAAAATCAGAAGTGTTTGAAAATTTTCAGTCATTTCAAAATTTGGTTGAAACAGCGACAAAAGAAAAGATTGCTACTTTGAGAACTGATAACAGTGGTGAGTTTACATCAAATCATTTTTTGACTTATTGTCAGGAAAAAGGGATTAAAAGACAGTTGACCAATTTTTATACTCCATAGCAAAATGGAGTATCAGAAAGGATGAATCAAACTTTATTGGCCATGGCTAGATCAATGTTATTTTTCAAAGGGTTGAATTCATGTTATTGGGCTGAAGCAGTTCATATTGTAGTTTATTTGAGGAATAGATCTCCTTCGTCATCACTTGATGGAATAACTCCTTTTGAGGCTTGGTATGGATTCAAACCTATGGTCAAACATTTGATGTTTTTTGGTTTGGTTTGTTATGCACTTGTCCCAAAAGAAAATCGAAAGAAGTTAGAGTCTAGAAGTGTTAAGTGCATGTTGATTGGTTATTCCGATAAGAAAAAGGGGTATAGACTTCTGTCAGATGGAAAGTGTATTGTCAGCAGGGATGTGATTTTTGATGAAACAGAAATTTTAAGTGTAGAAGAAGTTGAAAAAAAACTTATTCATTTAGAGGAAAAAGTAACTAAGGAACAAATAAGGATGCAACACTTAAACATGACAACGAATGAACAATGGTTTGATTTCACTTTAAAAGTACAGGATGACAAACATGTTGAAGACACCTTGGAACAGGTTGAAGATAATTTGAATTCTTCACAAGTTAACTTGGATGATTCAAATCAATTTAACATTGAAAAGAAGCAACCAAAATAGGCAACTAAGTTACTTCAGGATGTTAAGTCTGATGAAAAAGGAAAAATAGGTACAAGGAGTTCTAATATGGGTTCAAATTTTTTTTCTCTTTAAGTTGTTGAACCTGCTACTTTTAATGAAGTAGTTGAATATGATGAATGGAAAATAGCAATGCAAAGTGAATATGATGTAGTAATGAACTATCAGACTTGGAAAATTATTGATTGTCCACATGATGTTAAACCCATTGGTTGTAAATGGTTTTACAGAATTAAGTACAAAGCAAGTGGAGATATTGATAAATATAAGGCAAGATTGGTGGCAAAGGGTTTTGCTCAGAAAGACGTGATTGATTATGAAGAAAATTTTTCTCCAACAACGAAATGGACTACTATCAGGATTGTGCTAGCTTTAGCTGCACAAATGGATGGAAAGTGCATCATATGGATGTAAAAAGTGCATTTCTAAATGGTGATTTGGAAGAGGATGTTTATATGACTCAACCTCCTAGCTTTGAGGTTCTAGGGAAAGAAAATCAAGTTTGTAAACTGGTTAAGGCATTGTATGGATTGAAACAAGCTCCCAGAGCTTGGTATGCAAAAATGGATTCCTACCTACATAAAGTTTGTTTTATTCATAGTGAGTCAGATGATACTTTGTATGTTTGAATCCAAGAAAACAACTTAAGCATCTTGGTTATGTATATTGATGATTTTCTCATAACATGTAATAATAATGATCATATATTTCAGGTTAAGCAAGAACTTCAAACAGGTTTTGAAATGACAGTCTTGGTATTACTTCATTGCTATCTTGGAGTTGAAGTAAAGCAATAGGAAGGAAGCATATTTATTTCTTAATCTAAGTACATTTCTGGATTATTGAAGAAGTTTGGAATGGAGGAATGTAAACCAGCCATTACCCCCATGGAGCAGAATTTAAAAATTTCTAAGTTTGAAGGGGGGGGACTTGTAAATGGTACTGGATATTGATAGTTAATTGGATGTTTCATTTACTTGATGAATACTCGTCCTGAACTATCTTATGTAGTCATCATACTTTCTAGATATATGTAGGAAACTAAAGAAATTCATTGGAATGCAGCAAAAAGGGTGTTAAAGTATCTTCAAGGAACAAAGGATTTTGGACTTGAGTTTAAAAGAAACAAAAATTTCAAGCTTGTTGCCTATTCAGATGCGGATTTTTCTAGAGATGTTGATGGCAGGGCATCTACTTCAGGTTACTTAATGAATATGGGATCAGCTGCAGTGGCATGGAGTTGTAAAAAGCATGATACAATTGCAAATTCTACAACAGAAGCAGAATATATTTCAGCTTGGGAATCCGCTTGTGATATAGTTTGGTTAAGAAGGATTTTGCAAGATCTCAAAGTTGATCAGAAAGAAGCAACTTCATTATTTATTAATAATCAATCAGAAATCAAGTTAGCCAAAAATCCTTCTTTTTCATTCAAAGACTAAGTATGTGGATACTAAGTATCATTACATTTGGGATCTCGTCGTCAAACAAATCATCACGCCAAAGTATTTTCCATTAGAAGATCAAACTTCAGATATTTTTACAAAATCTCTTGGAAGGGTCAAATTTGATAAGTTTAGAAATGAACTTGGTATTTGTTCAAAAGATTTTTTGGATCAAAGGGGGGATTGTTAGGAATTATGATCCAAAATGTTATGTTTAGAAGTTTAGTTTAATAAATGTGAAAGGGCATCTACACACTCACGTGATTATGTGAGGTGTCCCTATGTTAGTTTCAGTAACGGTAAATTAGTTGTTACTTTTTGGATATTTAAATCCATCAAGTTTTCCATGTGAGGTGATCTTTCGGGACTTAGCCCTCACATCTCTGTGATGTAAATATTTTCCTTCTTCATTATTAAAGTTTTGTGTCTGAGGAAACTTTGTCATCTACCTAACTTGTAACTAAATTTCAGTTTATCACCATTTACAATCTAATTTTTTTCATGTTAATATTTATCAGTCTTTTGGCTTTACTTATTCTTTTTTGTTGTGATTTTCCTTTTTCCTTTGTCAGATGATGTTTTCCCAACATGTATACCTAGGTTGTCCCAGTTTTCTCTCTTGTAGGCATCCTTGACTGATGCATTTGAGGTGGAACTTGTGGATTCATATTCCCTATTGGTGGTATAAATGCTAAAGTTGTTGGAATAAATTTCCCTAGAATTGTAGGATATAGCTTCCCACTTGATATAGTTGGTGGTGTGTTAAAATTTTTAAAGTGTACACAATTTGGGTTGTTTTGCTACATATCAGTGTATGCAAGAAAATCACAAAACAATCACACAAAAAAGACAAGTGTGTCAAGGATTATGACTGTTAATTAAATCAAACAATCTCTTTGCAAGGAATTTACAACATGAGTCTAAGCTTAGATCAGTCAAAATTAAAATCAACACTCTCTCACACTCTCATCTCTCGAAATGGTCATCGAAAGCCTCTAGAATCATATTAGACTATAAAAAGTACAAGAACCCCTTTAATGTGTACATAAAATGGTATTTATAGTTGATTTTTGGTTCTCAATCATTTGGCTATCCTTCTAGAGGTTGCACATAGTATTATGTGCCGCCATACTTCAATAAATACTTAATGTGGCCTCTCTCTACAAGTTCCACCATTGGGAATTATACAACAACCGCCACCTATGCAACTGTTCCAACTACCTCAATGGTTCCTCTCCTAGGGATATTGGTTAAATAGTTAGTCATAATATACCCACCATTTTCTTGTCTCAATACTTCCTTTCTTGATCTAGCTGACATCCTCGTTGAACTCTCACTAAAATTCCCTTGAATCTTGTCATTTTTCATTGACCTCTTCTGGTTGGCATTCTCGTGACTGAGTATGTTCTACCATCAACCTTTTTCCCATAGCACTATAGGTCATCAACTGTCCTCTGGTCAGTGCTCCAATCATATATATGTAACAATTTTTCCTGGGCACTCATGCTTCTGCATCAACCTCCATTTGTTGAAAAGAATATTCCTAATGGTTTTGCAACTTCCTAAGATCCTCCTTTGAAATCCATCTCACTTCTTCCAGGTCTTGATTCTTCCATAAAATCATATATTCCTTCCTTTTCTATCTCCTAGTCTTCCTAACTTCACATTCGTCGAGTACTTCTGCGAACTCTTTTTTCGAGTGAAATAACATCTGTCTTAGAAAGTCCTGTATCACTTTATTGTTGCTCGTCGACCATTATTCAAACTTGTATAGGTCAAAAACATTGAATGATGGTGATAATCCCATACCTACTGATAACTCTATAATATATGCATTATCTAGAATTTTCTGAAGGATTCTAAATGGACCAATCTTTTTCATCTTGAACTTATCATATGTCCCTCTTGAGAACCTTTCCTTCCTCATGTGTTCCTATAATAAGTCAACTTTTGCAAATGAATGAATGCATCTATTCTTGTTGGCTCTCAACTTGTATGTCAGATTATTCCTTTCAAATTGTATCTTCACCTTGTCATAAAATTCCTTCATATGGTTGAAAAAATATTCTACATCGGCACTCTTCCACATTTATGTTGGTACCTTGACTGAGTCTTTTACCCCATGCATACTTTTCCCCTACACAATCTATAACAGTCTCATTCCCATCAACTGGTTCATCGCATTGTTGTACATGAATTCCACCTATGCCAACACATTTTCCCACTACTTTTGTCGATTAGAAGTTAGGCATCTCAGTATTAGATTTTGATAGGTAGATCTCGGGACATAAATAGTCTTCACATAGATTGCACAAGAAACATATAGAGAAGAATAATTGATATTACACAATGAGTTGAAGAGAAATATTCCATTCAATAATATTCACCGTATGGGTGAATATATAATACAACATGAAGGAGTAATTCCAATACCTGAAGAGGCAGTTGAATCCACCAACCTAGACTGACTTAGGATCTAACTCGGTGTGGGAAAATCACCACTACAGCTAACTAGTGCAACTCTATATCACTAAAATAGTTAATAACTAGTTAACTGAAGAGAGCAGTGGAACAAATGCACCTATATTCCCTTGAATCATGCAAACTTGCACTAGAGATACTAGGAGCGATTGAACTGATGGGGATCGGAGTACAAATGGACATAACTCAAAACCTACTAGAGTCAACTGTTGGACACTACTGGTGATAGTCTGAATGATTTCCTAAATTATAGAGATTTATCCCTAGAGCACCAAAATGCATTTAGACATGCAGAATAAGTGGTATATGTCTCGTAGATGTGTCTCCCATGCACTGGTGAAGTGATGAAGACCTCCTAAGCTAGGGAAATAAACAAATAGAATAATGTGGGAAAAGGGAGGATTAATAATAATCCTAATGCCCCCTTTAATATGAAATTTGGAAAACCTGTGTCTTGGTAACTAAGACCAAAGGTCACCCATTACAATCTAAATGTAAAAAAAAAAATTCCATATAAAATGAGGCAAAAGGCAAAAGCGCATGGGGAAAAATATTCCTAAAAAAAGGACATGGAACAAAATTTAAATGAATATATTCACTTTGTATTTTTCTTAAATTGAATAAGAATAATATAGTCTTCTTGGTGAAAAATGTTGAGTAGTTTTTGTAGATTCCTTGATCACGTATCAGATTTATAATGTTCTGTAGACAAAAAATATGTGGACAAACCCCTTGAGGCTCATCTTCTGGTGATTTAGGAGAATCATATGAATGATTCTTGATGTGACAACATAAAATATCATATTTGAACATAAAATCAGATATGTAAAATAGATCTGTGCAATCATCTCCTAACCAAAGAACATTAATGAAATCAACAGGTTCAATTTCTAGTGTAGCGGCATAATGGTGAACCCAATCATGAACCTTCTTTCCGAAATGTTGTGAAACATTTATAATTCTGTAATAGAGCTTATGAGACTCTTAATATCATAAATTAAGTCATATGGAGCAGAAAAAACCAAGGTATAGCGGCTCACAAATCCGGTTGATTCATATTAGGAAAACTAGGTGCAACTAGTATACATTGACAATTAGGCAAATCTAGAGAGTATAAGGATCTATAATTTGACCTAATGAATATTATATAAGATAAAAATGTATGTTATATAACATCACATATATCCAATGATAAATAAAACCAACCAATTATAGAAAATAAAGACATGATAACAACGTTCACTAGTGATACTGTATAGGAAACCATGAAATTGTCTAGTTTACCAATTGAAGAATTTAGGAGTTGTAGGGTCTTATGAGAATCAAATGGATGGGATAATGGTTTCATAACCTTAATATAAGATTGAAAAACATATTCTAAATCATAGGAATAATAATCTGAATGGATTTTGAAAGAGTTTGATGAAGGAAAGTTAAAAACAAGTGATTAAAAACTAGTATTGAGAGGAGATGGCTCTGGGAGACTGATAGGTATATTTTCCAATGGAGGAAAGGATATTTTTTATTCTGATATATTAGAATGAGTATAAAAATAATATATATCAGGAAAATAATTTATTCTATCAACCAAATCTTGATAATTATTACCTTTGAATTGCATAGTGAGGCAATGCCCATGGGGATCAACCAAATTTTCCCTTCTTTCTTTTCTTGCAAAATACAGAACATCAATGTTGTTCCTTTTGAGAAAATGAGCCATGATGTACATATTATTTTTGAAACTGGATTTTTCATTACGATAATTTTTTCTACAATATGTACACTTTGATCTTCCTTTCTTGTTTCCCTTCTTCTTGGAATTCGATCCTTCATCAATATAGTAAGAAACTTCATCTTCGGAGTCCAACTTTGTATTATTCTCCTTCAGTTTTAGATTTCCTTTGGAATTTGAATTATTGTTTTAAAGAGTTGCAAGTGCATTATCCTTTGAGTTTTTGAGAGCCCCCATTTGAATCAGCTTGACCATTTCTTGAGTGAGATAATCTATGAATGCATCCAGGGATGGCATCCTCCAATTTCAAACTGCAATCATAGTAGCATGGAATGTTGAAAAAAAATGAGTGTTTCAGACCCAAATTCGATACGATGGAGAGGATTAATTGGACTTATTTCTTATCATTTCTATACTTCTTGAGAAAAAACACTAGTGACTTAAAATTGGTGACGAATTCCTCAATGGTTTCAAATTCACTTGGTGTCAATGAGATTAACTCATTTTTCAATTGATGTCCTCTAAGTTAATATTGATTTCTGAAGAGGAATTCAAGTTTGATACACATTTGATTAGGGCATCTTAAGCCATCAATATCAAAAATAATTTCTAGAGAGAGAGAGAGAGACAAAGAAATCCATAAGCTTCATCCTTCCTCTTATTCCACCTTGCTTTCTCAACAACTATAGTAGGTTCGATTTCTAAGGCCACAGTAACTCTATAGAGACCTCTGCTACACAATAATATATAAATATTGTATTTCCATTCATGATCATTTAAGGAATTCAAGGTTACTATCTTAGATAGATCCATGCTTGTTGTTGCGCTACTGGTGAGAGAATTGAATACTTGCACAAAACTAGAAAGACAATTTTTGTTTGACAAATCAATTTCTACTTCGATAATGAGCACACTTGGATAGACTTATCTAGAAAAAATATAAAGGGAGAAATGCAATTATTCTAGGAATTGTGTGGAACCTAGCTACTTTTGGTGCATTAATGAGAGTATCCAAGGGAGATTATAATAGCCTGACTATGCTTTGATACCATATTAGATTCTAACAGACAGATATGGGGATAGAAATAGTCTTCACATAGATTGAACAAGAAAAAATATAGAGAATTGTTGGGCACTCTATATACTCATTAATTTCTTAACAAGAAGAGTGTTCAATATTTAATTGTCAACCCAGGGAAGTCTGTTATTTCAAAGGAAATTATTAAAGTATATGCATAGACATGTTCAGTAGTTGATAAATAAAATGAAAGTCACTCATTTATAATTATTTCTCAACCAACTTATCTCCTTGTAAGAAATAAAAATAACATTACCCGTCTAGAAATTGAAAAGAACTTCTATTTCCTATCATACTAGTATGAAGGTTTATGATTTAAAGGGGAATCCACCTAGAATTAATTTTACTGGAAATGAAAGTATAATTTACCAAATCAGAAAGATCTCTACTCATTACTCAAGAAGCAAATACATCAAAGCAAAGGACTAATGTAGTCAGGAAACTCTATAAATATAAATAGCACACACAACACATGACCTGAACAATTTTGTAATGGCTTCTAACACACCTTTGCATAACATAAATATTAAATACACAATCGACTATCATACCCAATCAACTACAACAAACCAAAGGAAAACTAACTGATGCAATCACTAACCAAATGCAGTCACAACTAACCATGTAAATGTATCCTTTGGAGACCTTTACCCATAGTGAATTCTCTAAGCAAATTTTTTGTGTGAATTATATTTGATGATAGGGAATGCATGATGGATACCCAGGCTAACCCAATTCCTCATATTGGCGATATTCATTTAAGGTCATTTTCTTCATTTGTCAATAACCATGTTAGTTGGTTGAGTGCCTCACAAACCATAAGGAGGAATGAGGACAACTCCACTCTATGGATTCAGGGAGAACCTAGAGCCCCTCTCTTTGTTATTTCTAGGAATAAGAGAAACCTTACATTTCGAGATAAAGTTCAGCCATTGGCTGAATTCCAATAGAAGGTTATCTCTACTTGTGTCGAAATTATCTCTCGTCAGCAGGATATTTCCCTACAGGGAAGTAGCTAGAGATGGGAATTTTCTTCTGTAGCTCTCATGGAAAAAGATCCATTTTGTTTTGACAATTTTAAATATTCCATGACTATAGTACCTGGTCATATTAAGTGTATAGAGTCATGTGGCCTGAACTGGCTGGGTCTAAGGTTCATATTTCCTCTTATTTGGTGGCCAGAAAATAACTATAATGGAGTCTACATGATGACCAAGAAATATGAGAGAGAGGCTATTAGGGTACTCTGATCATGAGCAATCGGTTTTTGCAATTAGAGGAGGAACTAGAGCCCTCATTCAACCTTGCCAATTTTCATAGGAGGACTCTTGAGTATGATTCATAATCAGACTAGTTCAAGTTGTTGCATGAGGGCATGCAACCAAATAAGTTGGGGGAAGATGTTGGGTCCACAATTTACCCCTTTTTTCCCTAATCCATTCCACCTTTTTCCATGTTTTCATCCTTATGTTGCAATTGGATCCTTATTCTTTTCATACAAATAGACACAAATATCCTAGGTATAGATCATGATCTATTATTTTGTTTTATTCTTGGTTTTACTTATAATTATGGATTTTACCTTTAGTTGTGTTTATTTGTCCATGAATTGAAAGAAGGATTCAGAATCACAGGTGGCGCAACCGCAGCAATGTGTTATATCCAGGTGGCCCAACTACAACATCTTGTTCTATATGGAATATCATCCCCCTTGGCTTCATCTTCCTACTCAAAATATGCGGTTGACGTTAATGCAGAAGGAATATCAGGTGTGCCTTCATGATTAAAAATCAACTCCCCAAGAATATTTAGTAGTTTGTTGGGAATTTCAGTTAGCGGAACATCTCACAGTAAAATCTTATTTATTCTTGAGTTGATTTTATGCAAGGAATGGTTAGTTGTAATTGTTTTGATGATTCAACATCATAAAGATGAAAGGTCTTCATGGATTCCTGAAATTGGTTTAACATATGAGCTCTGTTCTTGTATAAATATATGCAATCAGGGAGAACCACGGGTTCGTTCCTATATTGTAAGAGATAGCAGAGTGAATGTAACTGTAACTACAATTTTTATCCAATTAATAAAAGGGTGATAATTGTCAGTATTTCTCTATTGCAGCGTTCATGAGATTTCAACAACATATTTTTTTGAAGTCCAGGGCCCACCTTCTAACAGAGTTGTTGATAGTTTAGATGCTTCAGTATTTTATTTCTGTTTTGTATGAGAAGGTGTCACAATTTTCCAGGGTCCTCCTTCCTTAAAAGCTTTGATCTAGAACATAATCATTTGTTCAAATAAAATATAGGGTAGGACAAGGAGGAGGATCTGCAACTCAATAATTCTTGAGTTAAAGTGAGCATCTGCTCTTTATTCTTATCCATAGACTGATACTTCTTTAACTCTTTTAACTTCTCCCTCATCTCTTCCCATCGAAGTTTCTAGAAGAAGATCTCCTCATCCCATTGTTCCCTTAATTCTTGAATGACATTCTTATGTGCAAGAAGAAAAATTATACCTTTCTCAAGTTGGTTTTCATGACGCTTCCATCTACTTTCTTCAATCTTTAGAAGTGTTACCTCTTCTGTCTCTTAAAGTTCTGCAACCTCCACCTGTGTTTCTACATCTTGTGTTTCAACATCTAGAATATGGTCCATTGCTTCCTCTTCTTCGGTCTGAATGATTACTTCCTGTTAAATTTTCATATGCTTAGCTAAGACATCAGTATTTCATTTCATTTTTCATAACAAAAGAATATAAACAGGATCACTGAAAGATAGACAAGAACAACCATACAAAAGGAACACAAAGATTTATCCTAGGAAAACCGTATAGGGAAAAACCCAGCAAAAGCTTCCTCAATATAGATGCCCCAAAAAGATAAAAGATAAAACTAGCAAGGAGATCAAAGCCTGATCCTCCTCCTTCTCCAGCTACTTCTCTTCTCCACTAATGCGCTACACAAGTGAGAGTGTGTGTCATAAATGAGGAGCACTACACCTCTATTTATATTCATCCATTCACTTAAGTTAACTCATTTGTCATGTAAGCTCGAGTTAATCATGTAGGATCAAGTTACACATGTAGGCTCAAGTAACCACACTGGGGTGCTAATGACCCACCTTTACAATTAGAGGGGACTGCCTCATGACTCTTATTAGTTCTTCTGATTAGGAGCATCGGGCTACAAAGTAATACAAGTGGTTCTCCCGGTAGGACCATTGGGGACCACAAAGAAATACATATAGAATATTCTTCGAAGTTACAATATTTCAACACTCCCCCTTAACAAGAAGGGTATTCTATAACAACATCAACAACAACAATAATAGGAGAGAGATAGAGGACATCATCAATATCATTAGGGTGATACATCTATAAATCATTGGAAGCTTTTCAACATCATGTAGTCTTCATCTTCAATCTTTAGTCTTCAGCATCATCAGTACTTTGAACGCTTCAATCAGCAACATCTTCTTCAGCACTTTGACCTTTTGATTAGAAACATCATCTTCAACACTTTGACCTTTCGATCAGCAACATATTCTTTAGAACTTTGGCCTTTCAATCAGCAACAACATCATCATCATACTCTAATATTTCGATTAGAAACATCATCATGAAAACATCAACATCATCATCATCAAAATATCATCATCATCACATTTTGATCTTTCAATCAGAATCATCATTATCATCAGCCTCTGATCTTTCGATAAGAAACATCATCAAACGAACATCATCATATTCTAATCTTTCGATTAGTACGTCGTCATCATCATACTTTGATAATACGGCATCATCATCATCAGGATCTCATCATCATCACATTCTGATCTTTCGATCATAAACATCATCATCATCATTGCATTCTGATCTTTCAATCAGAAAACATCATCATCATTAGCAACATCATAATCATAAGCAACTTCTGATCTTTTGATCAGAAAACATCATCATCATCATATTCTGATATTTCAATCAGAGAACATCATCATTAGCAACTTCTGATCTTTCGATAAGAGAAACATCATCATCATCATATTTTGATATTTCGATCAAAGAACATCATCATCGTTGGCAACAACATCATCATCATATTCTAATCTTTCAATCAGAGAACATCATCATCAGCAGCAACTTCTGATATTTTGATTAGAGAAATGTCATCATCATCATATTCTGATATTTCAATCAGAGAACATCATCATCATCAGCAACAGCATCATCATCATATTCTGATCTTTCAATTAGTACGACATCATCATCATAAAAACATCAACATCATCAAAACATCAACATGATCCTTCCTTTCGGAATTACGGGATTTAGGTCTTTACGGAGTTGCCAATGATCCTTCCTTTCGGAATTACGGGATTTAGGTCTTTAGAGAGTTACTAACGATCCTTCCTTTTGGAATTACGGGATCAACACATTTTGGAACTCAGATAATCCTTCCTATTGGAATTATGGGATCAACACATCTATGGAACTCAGACAATCCTTCCTATTGGAATTACAGGATCAATTCAATGATCCTTCCTTTCGGAATTATGGGATTAAGGTATTTACGGAGTTACTAACGATCCTTCCTTTCAGAATTGACAGATCAACACAGATGTGGAACTCAGAAAATCCTTCCTATTGGAATTACGGGATCAACACATCTGTCGAACTCAGACAATCCTTCCTATTGGAATTATGGGATCAATTTAATGATCCTTCCTTTCATAATTATGGGATTGATGTATTTAAGGAGTTACTAATGATCCTTCCTTTTGGAATTATGGGATCAACACATATGTGGAACTCAGACAATCCTTCCTCTAGGAATTATAGGATCAACACACGTTCTCGAGTACCGAAGTCACCGGATCCGTTCTGAACCGAAGTTCAAGGATGATACAATCCTACCACATTCACGGGGACTGATATCTTCGGATACATTTTGAACTGAGGTTCAGGGATGATGCAATCCACCACTTTCACGGGGGCCGAGACCTCCGGATACATTTTGAACCGAGGTTCAAGAATGATGCAATCCACCAGTTTCACGGGGCCGAGACCTCTGGATACATTTTGAATCGAAGTTCAGGGATGATGCAATCCTACCACTTTCACGGGGGATGAGACCTCCGGATACATTTTGAACTGAGGTTCAGGGATGATGCAATCCACCACTTTCACAGGGGCTGAGACCTGCAGATACATTTTGAACCGAATTTCAGGGATGATGCAATCCTACCACATTCACGGGGGCCGAGACCTCTAGATACATTTTGAACCAAAGTTCAAGGATGATGCAATCCCACCACATTCACGAAGACTAAAGTCACCGGATCTATTTTGGACAGATGTCCTAGGATGATACAATCCCTCTTCATTCTTGAGGACCGAGGTCACCGGATCACTTTTGGACAGATGTCCCGGGATGATACAATCCCTCTTCATTCTCGAGGACCACGGTCTCCGGATCACTTTAGGGAAAGTGTCCAGGGATGATACAATCCCACTGCAACATCACTACTCCCCCTTTCGAGGAAGGTATTTTTGAACAACACCAAGCTTGTCTCGAAGGTGTTCAAACTTTACCCGAGACAGAGGCTTCATCAGCACATCATCATTCAAACCATCATCATCTACATCTTCAATATAGAAATACAGAATCATCATCATCTGCATCTACAGTATGTAAATACTGAAACATCATCTATATCTTTAGTATGGGAATATTGAAACATAATCATCTACATCTTATCTCGTATGTAGAAATACCAAATTTTTATGTGTTACAATCGGAACATAGGGTTCTCTGTCATCACAAATCTGGTTATCACATAGAATCATTGTAGTATCCATCTTCAGGTCAAAGAGACCTGATATTAGCTTCTGAAGCCATATGACTTCACAACTTAGCAGAGCAATCTACTATGTATTTTGCTTCAGCCATGCTATGAGAAACATTGGACTATTTCCTGCTAAACCATGAACTCATAGCAGACCTCAAACAAAAGCATCTACCTAATGTGCTTTTCCTGTCTGAGATACTTCCAGCCCAATCTACATCTATGTAGCCATACAATCTATACTCATGGCTACCATCATAGTATAGACCAAAGTCTATAGTCCCTTTTAGATATCTCATCACATGTTTTGTGGTTACTAGGTGAACCCGTCTTGGTTGAACAAGATATTGACTTAAGGTGTTCAAAGCAAAACAAATTTCTGGTCTGGAATTTATTCAGTACATTAATGACCCAGTGATCTGTCTGTAATGAGTCACATCCACTAACTCTGATGAGTCATCAGCTAACAGATTCAGGTTGGAGTCCATGGGTGTGGCCATGGATTTGCATTCCAACATATTGAATCTCTTCAATATCTCTACCACATACTTTCCTTGGTTGAGAAAGATTTCTTCTGAACTTTGTCATATTTCCAGACCTAGGAAATAGTGCATTAACCCAAGTTCTTTCATCTCAAATTCCTCTGCTAGTTTCTTCTTTCTTTCCATGATCTATTTCTCCTTCCCTGTCAAGAATAAGTCATCTACATATAATAACAGGATGATAGGTTCATCTTCTACAACCTTGAGATAAAGGTTAGGATCAACTTTACTCTTGGTAAAGCCCATAATTGACAGGAAACTGTCTATCCTTCCATACCAAGCTCTGGGAGCTTGCTTCATGCCATAGAGGGCCTTCTTCAACTTACATATATGAGTCCATCTGTCTTCAACTTCAAATCCTTTCGATGTAAAACTCTTCCCCAATCATACCATTAAGGAAGGATTGTCTTTACTTCATCATGGAAGCAACTACCATCATAGTTCTGAAGGAAGTGTACCTTGCTTCCTGGAGTAAGTGTCTCTTCAAAATTAATTCGCTCTTTCTTATAGAAACCTCTAGCCACAAGTCTTTCCTTACTTCTATCAGCGACAAATTTTATCTTGCAAATCCATTTGTAAGATACCACATTCTTGCTTTCTGGTTTGAGTACTATATCCCAAACATCATTCTAGTATTCTTTTATCATAACATCTTCCATGAGTTCATATTGTCAGATCATCAACATATCCTAGTCTTCTGCATTCAACTTTGAAGGTTGGAACCCAAAAGTCTCGATCCATCAGGAAGCTGTCCATCATGTCGTACCGTGTCGAACTCAGATATCTTCTGTAGTCACTCCCCCTGAAGTGGAGTATTATCTTTCTTCTTCATTCTGTATAGGTGGTTATATGCTTGATATATACTAGTCAATAGAGTATGTCATGTCATAGTCTATTCTTTCTGAGGCAAATCATGAACCTTGCTTTGTACACTTGTTCTTGTATATCCATATGGAGGATACTACATACTTTCCTTTATGTCTCGAAATCATATCGTATACATCATTCCCCATGATCAATTGTTATTCTTTGATCATAGATTCTTTCATAGCATTCTTTTCTTCATCTTGAGTTATCTCTCATACCCATGGTAGTCTTCATCCTTCGAGGTGGATCTACCGCTCTTTGAAGCTCTTTCATTTGACATGGTGTCTCTGACCCTGGGAGCTTCAGATTCATGTTTATTGAATTGTCATCACTTGTTCTTTGGAACAAGTCTCATCCTTATTTTCTTGTAGGAGGTTGTATAGGACCTTTCCTACAATTCAAATGCACCAGTTTCATGGTTAGAACTATTTCATAAATCATATGCATAATGACAAATTCTTATGCATCATACAACTGTTTAGCCAATACAACATTCATCCATATCTCACAGACAATTTCTAGACTAATCCAACATGTCAGCAAAGAGGTTTGATAAGTAGCAATGGAGAGTTGTATAGCACCATGAGCTACTTACCCATCACATAT
>LPNX010566031.1:52622-71588 GCA_001517045.1 Pseudotsuga menziesii | reverse complement strand
ATCATGCATAACACATCAACTGAATATAATCAAATGTAAAACAATATCATGAAATGACAATTGAATACTTATCTTTTATTTGTTTCGTGGGTAGACTCCATTTTGATCATTTTGCTTTATGATAATTTCTTATAAAAATGATAATATGGATAAGAGGTTCATCAAGAATTGAGTTCTTCATATTCCTCATCGCTTGAGGGATCTTCTTTGAATGGTGATAGCTTGATCTTCAATTTGCTCCCATCTTTCTTCTTCTCTTCTTATGAGACAAGCTTCTTCTTCTTCCCAAATTCAACTGAAAGTAATCACTTTCTTCTGGCACACATTCCTCTCATGAATGAATCCCATGATCATGGGAGGCCATTCAAGGTGGCTATCACCACTTCTGCATTCTCTGCTTCTTCTTCTACTGCTTCAAGATGTTATGCATTCTGGATCTTCACATTCTTCAACTATTTTCTCAAATCCATCTTCTGAATTATGTTCTTATCTTCAAATAGTTTGATCAAGAAATAAAACATCTTTGGTGTCTTTAGGGAAGACACTTGTGGTACAAGTTGATCCGTGATTGAATCAATAGTGATCTTCTTGGCCTTGATCAAGTTCTTCTTGTGTAAGGCTTTGAGGCTCATCTCCCTCTAGAACTAGAACCTCTCTACTCATGTAGGTGTCCAATTCCTTTTCTTCAAAGAGATAAAATACTTTCATTCTTGGAAGTTTTCAAATTCACCAAGCTTATCATCAAGTTGATGTGATAGATCACTTTGAAATGAGAACCTCAAATGCAAATAGCAAAAGAATAGATCTTACCGATTTGAGGTGTCTGTCCTGCTTCCGGAGCTGGCTAATCTAGGGTTTGTTAGAGAAACCCTAATTTTCAAAACTTGGAATATTTCAGATCTTATTGCATAGAAATATAGATCTCTTCAAATGGATCTATCCAATGTACTCCTTTTCTAAAAACAGTGGAGGAAAGCTCCTGGAACAGGAAGCCCTAGTTTTCCAATTGTTTCTGCAGAAATGCATGTTACTGTTTCTATGATATTTCTGAAATTACTGCTCCTATGTGTCTAAAATTTTGCACTGAGGTAACCTCACATGTCCCTGATACAACACCATATGTTTTATTAGAGTTGGTTTCACCAATTGGGATTTATGATCATTTTCCCAAGGTGACCTATTACAAGACTGTTCAGAACAGTGAAGTTATATGGCATGCCACTTGTCACTGGTTCATCTTCAGGTTCTGAAATTAGGACCAAAGAAAGTAAAGTCTGTTATATTTCTGGAACATCTTCAAGAATTCCATTTGGACCTCTGTAGCCCAAGATATAGCAATTTTCCCTAGGTGTCTTTTTTAGGGATGAATTCTGGAAGAGGCTGGAACCCTAACTTGGAGGGATCATATCTCCTAGAATATAGCGAATATAAGGCTGAATGTTTTACACAGTGTTCATCAGGATTTTATATTCGGTCTCTGAAATTTTAAGCTCTTGAAACTTCGCCAATATTGGGATATAGCGAATATATAAAAACTTAGCAATTTTAGTATTTAGGGTTTTTCTAGCTTCGAGTCAAACTAGGGTTTGACTTTCCCGGAGTTTCACCCAACCAAAAATCTTGATCCAGGTCTCTAAAATTCGATTTTGATGAGGAGAGAAATCCTATTCTAGGCTCATTCAAAAATTATTCTTCTGCAAGAAGCCCTAATTTCCCACACGGAAAACTGAAAATGTTCGGAATCGAATTCCGCTTCGACAGAAAGATGCGCCCTTCAATGGAGAGTCATCCTAGCCTTCTTTTGCTCATCAATTGTGGAGAGAGAACCAAAAAGTAAGAATCCCTAGATTCTGTAGCTGCACAATGCCTTCTTTTCATGGTGGTTCTGATTCCATGTTAAATTTTCATATGCTTAGCTAAGACATCAGTATTTCATTTCATTTTTCATAACAAAAGCATATAAACAGGATCACTGAAAGATAGAGAAGCACAACCATACAAAAGGAACACAAATATTTATCCTGGGAAAACCGTAAAGGGAAAAACCTAGCAAAAGATTCCCCAATATAGATTCCCCAAAAAGATAAAAGATAAATCTAGCAAGGAGATCAAAGCCTGATCCTCCTCCTTCTCCAGCTACTTCTCTTCTCCACTAATGCACTACACAAGTGAGAGTGTGTCTCATAAATGAGGAGCAATACACCTCTATTTATATTCATCCGTTCACTTAAGTTAACTCATCTGTCATGTAGGATCGAGTTAATCATGTAGGCTCGAGTTACACATGTAGGCTCAAGTAACCACACTGGGGTGCTAATGACCCACCTTTACAATTAGAGGGGACTGCCTCATGACTCTTATTAGTTCTTCCGATTAGGAGCATCGGGGTACAAAGTAATACAAGTGGTTCTCCCGGTAGGACCATTGGGGACCACAAATAAATACATATAGAATATTCTTCGAAGTTACAATATTTCAACACTTCCTTCATTTCAACAGTTTTGAGCCTCAGTCTGAACTTCCATTTCATGCATTTCAGCAACTTCAGATTCAGTCTGAGCTTCCATTTCTGGGGTTTCAGCATTTTCTATCTGGACTCCTGTTTCAACAAATATTTTTAGAGGCATTGGTTCTTGTGTGATAGTGCCTAGTTATTTCAACTGCATCATAGTAGTTTCAGCAACCAATTTTGAAGACACTGATTCTTGTGTAACAGTGTCATGTTCTATTTCATGTCTTCAAGCTATTGGACTCTTTCTTGCACAATTTCCGTGTCAGCTGACCGCTGCTCTTGCACAATTTCTATATCAGCCAACTTTTGGTCCTGGTCAGTCTACACTTACACAATCTCAGTGCCAGCAGATTGCTGCTCCTGATCTGGAAGTGAATTAAATTCCACACAACTGCTTCCAGAAGCAAGCAATTCAGTGTGTTCTGAACATTGAGGCTATAATGTCTCATCTACATGTAGCTCCTGCTGAGGAATCAAATTTTCTTCCAACATTTTTTTCTCTGTTGGTTCTTCATGCAGTGTCACATTTCCTCCTTGGCTTTAATGTGCCAATCTCAAAGATGGTATTTACATTTTGTCAACTTTATATCTTGTCAGTTTAAACTAGACTCCACATTCAGGAAATACAAGTTCTTCTTTCTCCTAGATGAAGAGTGGATCTTTAAACTAAATAGTAGCTTCAGCTAGAGTATTTAGGCCTCTTCCTGGTTTCTTTATTTTTTACTCCTTCCATATTTCTAGCTCTTCCCTTAGTGCTTGATCATCCTCTTTCAGTAGTTCATTTCATATTGGAACATTTCCAACTGATGTTGCACAGGTTCTTGGGTAACAGTGGCTGCCACAAGTGAATTTCCAACTGGTTCTTGTGTAGTAGTGGGTACCCTCGGTGTTAAAATGGGAATTTCAATCATTTCCTTCTCTGCTTCCCAAGAGGCCCTGGTTCGAGGAGGTTCTTGTGGTGAAGTGGTATCCATTGGTGACTAAACCATGGGTTCTTGTGTTTTAGTGGGTATCATAAAAATTTTAGTACTTACCACTTCTGTTGTCTGGGAAGGCCTAGGTCTTCTTTTTTTGGATAATTCTCCCTGTGTTTCAACAGGTTCTTGTGAACCCTTGGCAGGCATTGATAAAATTCCCACTAGTTATTGTGTTTTAGTGTGAATAATAGAAATTTAAATGCTTACCACTTATTTTGTCTAGGAATCCCTAGTTCTCCTCCTCTTGGATCATTCTCCCCCAACGCTTGATATTTTCCTTTTCTTGTTTGGTATGAGAAGGGTGGATATTTCTGTGATTCTTGCTAAAGGAACCTCCTCCTGTTCAATCAGAATTCATTTTATTTCATAGGAGGTCTCGATATTGAACACCTAAGGCCTTATTTCCTCAAGTTATTCAATCACTCCTCTTTCTTCTGATGCATCAGTAGGTCCAGCTTCCACTGTCGCTGCTTATGCAGCTATTCCAATTACTACTTATTTTGCTACTGCTCCTCCTTTTACTTCTTCTATCACTGTTCCTCTTTCTACTTCTTCTGATGTTTCTCCTTCATTTTTTTCTTCTACTCCAATCATTCCCTCCATAGGGCTATCTGCTCCTACAACTCCCCTAAATTTGCTTCCTGTTCATCTTCACTTTGCTCCAATTCTTCATCTCTCCCCCCAGCCAAATCTAAAGAGCTCTGTTCGACTCTTCTACCCCCAATATGAGTTACTGCAGGTTCCTAATGCACCACAGATCCAACAAATTGTTCCCATGTTAAATGTTTTTGTGCCAAGCATCTATGTACTAATAATTTGAACCCATGATTTGTGAGGGAAGAGAGTGGGTGTCTGGATATCTTAGCATAATGCGCAATTTTTTGCAGGGTTTGTGATAGATAAAATTGCATATTGATAAGTCTATGATGGCATAAATGAGACAATAAGATGAAATCATCAATATAAACAACCTTATATCTTACCTCATAGGTGATGTACCTTTTCAGGAAAGTTGCAACTTGGTCCCTTGGTCTGGGAAATGTCTCCAATTCCACCCCTCTAACCCTTCTCTGTACTTTCTCCCCTAGTACTAGAAATTCTTCTGCTTCTCTCAATTTCATTCTCTTTTTGAAAAAACAATGTTCTTCAGTCTGAGGTAGTGTTGTGACCTCTTGTGTAGCTCGTTCTCATGCATCTATCTACAATGAGAATTCATAACTAATTATTGTTACTCGAGCCTTCAATTCTTCGATATGATTCAAACTTTGGATGCCAAATAATGACAAGGGAAATAAATTCACACACGCAACTATGGATAAATCTATCATCAATCATTAATCAGGAAGAGCACACTCATTATCAACATTAATTTCTTGAATGTGTGGATAGAGTGTAAAATATGTCATCATGAAACATTGAGATTTAGTCGAAAACATGCCCCAAAAGTGACGAAATTTTCGTGATATTTTCAATAAAAATACGGACGAAAAAGTTGGCGGATAAATAACAGAGTTGCAGCTCCAAATAGCCAACTTTGATGGAAAATTAGCGGTGTTGCGGCAGAGTTCGGCCACAGATAACAGAAAAATTAGTGGTGTTGTAGCGGAATTCGGCCAAAAACAACAGAAAATTAACGGCGTTGCAGTGGGATTCAACCAAAAACAATGGAAAAATTAGCGTTGTTGTAGTGAGACTCGGCCAAAAACAATGGAAAAATCAGCGATTTTGCAGCACAATTCAGCCAAAAACAACGAAAAAATTAGTGGTGTTGCAGCGGGATTCGGCCAAAAACAAGGAAAAAATTGGCGGTGTTGCGGCCAGATTTGGCCAAAAATAGTGGATTTGTAGTTGTATTTAGCCAATAATAGCGGATTTGCAGCGAATAAAGATTAGTCATTTTAACAGGATTTTCATTTTAAATTTTTTTTGACAGGGCTCAGTAAAACTAAACTTCCCATCAAAGATCTATAATCTTAAACATTCATTCTTTTAGAGGGTCGTATCACATGGAGAAGGATCCTCCATTGTTTTGTAATTGCTTGGCCCATTGCAACTACTTATCTTTGCTAAACCTTCTCACGAATACCTATTAATAATTCTCAGAAAAACACACCTGATCATAACAAAAAGAAAAGAAAAGTACATAGCAAAAATTAAACAATTTTATTTATATACAAATTTTGTGGAATTTGTAGCAGACTTAAAAAGTTTTAGAAATAGGGAAAGCACCCTAATCCTATACCAATTGATAGTTTGGATCAGCAGTGACCTATGAAACAAATGCATCCCTTGAGATCGGTTTGTGATACAGCTGTAATCAATGACCATTGACAAACAAAGGTGTCTGATTTTCATCCATGGTGGTCAATTGAATGGTTCCATTGTCGAATAACTGATCTATTCTGTAACGTCCCAACCATCTCATGTGTAGCTTTCCTTTAAAGTCCCTTTTAAACCGTGAATCGTAAAGTAAAGTGCAATCTCCTTCATAGAACATTTTATTGTTGATAAATATAGCGTGCCATTTGGAGTGTTGTTGTTGAATTAAACTTGTATGATGTACAACAGTGCCATGCTTTTCATTTAGTTCATTCAGTTGATTCAACTGGTTTTGTTGGGCCTCTATCAAATCCAGGTTTGCCTCCATGGTTTTTATTAGAGTTTTAATTTCAAATTCAATAGGAAAAACAACACTCTTATCATACACTAGTTCATATGGGGATAAGCTTGTAGTATTGTGCCATGTTGTTTGGTAGGCCCACAATGCTTCTAGAATCCTATTAGCCCAATCCTGCGATGAATCTTCACTATTTTTGTGAGGATTGACTCGATCACCTTGTTAGTGCTTTCCATATTCCCATTGTTTTATGGATGATATGGAGAGGTGACTAGGTGTTGAATGTGATTCTTCTGAAACATGGCCTCCATCTTTCGACACACAAACTATGGTCCTCCATCTGTCACAATTTTCTTGAGTACTCCAAAGAGGGTGAAGATCTCTACATATAAAAATTCTATTACAACCCAATCATTGGCCTTTACCAAGGCCACAGATTCTACCCACTTGGTCATATAGTCAAATCAAACAAGAATGTAAAATTTCTGTCTTGATGGAGGGTCAATAGGCCCTACAAAGTATAGGGCCCATCTATCAAAGGGTTCAGCCACCAACTAATGTTAAAGTGGCATCCCATCTAATCTATTTGGATGGCCTATTATAATAATGGTTGTTGTCACAGGAATGGACATATTTTTGTGCATCCTAAAATATAGTTGGACAGAAATATCCCATCCTCGATGCTCTATGGTCTATCCTTTTTTCAACAAAATCCCCCCTATATGGCTCATCATGGAAGGATTTAAAAATACTATGGATTTCATCCTCTCTCACACACTGCCTGATTTCCAAATCAGGTTCGATGTAAAAGAGACGAGCTTTGATATAGCAATACCTCACACTTTTCTATATACTTCTCCTATTTTCTCGTTTGGACAAGTGCGATGGAAGTGTACCTGCAACCAAATAATTGGTAATGTCAACATACCATGTGGAAAAGGATGAGTCTGCAAACAAATGTTCATCAGGGAAACAATCTTCTCCTGGTGTATCATCATCATTATTAGTCATCCGATATAGAAAATATGCAACTACATTCTCCTCCCCTGGTCTGTCAACAATAGTGATGTCAAATTCTTGGAGTAACAACAACCACCTAGTCACTCTAGCATTAGTAATGGGTTTTTTCATAAGATATGCAATATCTGAGTGGTCAGTATGTACAAATGTATAATGTCCAGTAATGTAATGTCTAAATTTATTAATGAATAAACAATAGCAAGGAATTCCTTCTCTGTTACTGTGTAGTTCAGTTGAGCAGGAGATAGATTCTTACTAATGTAATAGATATCATACAGACTGTGACCTTTCTATTGTCCTAGAACTGCTCCAATGGTTGTGTGTGAAGCATAAGAAGAAATATTAAAAGGCAGGGGCCATATAGGCCCCCTCAATATGGGTGTTGTAGATAACCTCTTCTTTAGGTCTGAAATTCATGCCTGGCATGCGTCTACCCACATAAATTGAGCATATTTCATTAATAAAGTAAATAAGGGAGATGCCAACTTGGAAAAAATTTCTATAAATCTCTTGTAATAACCAGCATGACTAAGAAAACTTCTTACCTCTTTTTGTGACCCAGGGATAGGAACATTTGAAATTACCTTTATCTTTTTCCAGATCTACCTGAATACCAACCGCAGAGATAAAATGTCCCAGAACCACACCTTCACTCATCATCATGTGGTATTTTTGGTGCTCAAAGATAGGTGTGTCTGTTCACAACGTTTCAAAACTTTTTCCAAATTTTTAAGTGCTTCGTCAAAACTAGATTGTGAACTCATGGAGCTTCACCTCCTGCTTTCTAATGTTCTTGACAGGGATATTTGGGACTATTCGGATGGCTGCTCATTTTACAAAGCCAATGCATCTTTTTCTAAGACCACTGCTAAACATAAAAATAAAATCGCCATGCTAGTAGACCAGAACAACCAAAACCAGCAATCTATTGATAATTCGGCAGATGATGAGATTGACATTGATGAGCAGCAATTTTTATCAGTTGTGTTGGATGAATCAAAGGGTGAATATCACAGGGGCTTCACTTGTTTACCAATATCCTATCGCGTTAGTTCATATTGTGGGTTTTAAAATTATTAAAAATTGAACCAATATATTGCAGGTATTGGGGGGATGAGGGGTTTAAGGTGGGGGTGGGTAGGGTGGTTTATAAAGATTGAGGTATAAAAAGGGGTGGGGAGGAGGTTTTAAGTATTGGGAGGGGGTTTCCACAAAAAGAGTTTGGGTCAATATCTCTAGAAATTAAGGGTATTCTTTAATATCACATGATCACACGTTCTGTGTGATATGTTCAATAAGTGAAGTCCCCATGGTGAATATGAGCCATCATAGTGTCCATTCATATCATGCCCAACTAGAGCCAATTCGCTCCTAGCAAATTACCCAGACCCCTGTTCAACCGTTCTCCCAACGTGATCAGGCCGCTCATCATTACAGAGTTGAAGGCACCCATATAGATTGTGCTCAAACCACTCATCCTATCATGCATACAGTAACTCATCCATATTAGCCAAATCAACCACACCATCTAGTCGCCCAGCCAGTTGCTCAGTCAGATCATCTAGATAGAATTATCGAGCCCATCACTTAGCCTATCACACAACCACAAGCCACCCACATAGATCTCAATTGTAGTTTGAATGAAGGAACCTAGCCTTATCCTCCTTCTAATTGTGACCAGCCAAGTCATGAGCCAGTGCATCACCACCCACATTTTAAACAACCTCTTTATAGTAAGCCTACACATCACTATAATCACCAACAAAAAACATCATTGAAACCAAGAAACCCACCGATTAGAAAACACACACATCAACACACTCAATCCAAATCCAGGTTGAGAGACCCTAACCGGCTTATAGCCAACCTTTCTAACATAGAGCTTAATCCGTCTTCCCAAACACTTCTTGAGAAAGCTCTCAATTTTTCTATTTCCCATAAAACGATTCTTGTTGAAGATATCATTTGTAGCATGGAAGAAAGCATTAAACATATTCCCAAAAATGAAGCTAAGGAGGTGCGTCAGACCTGTGCTCTTACCTTAAGGAGAGATAAACCACCCAAACCTAACATTACCAATGAAGAATATAGGGCCCTCAAGGAAGTCAGAAAGAATGATCAAATTGTCATCTTGAAGGGGGATAAAGGAGGAGCTACAATTATCCTCAATAAATAAGACTATGTAGCAAAGATGAAAACTCATTTGGATCTAAGTGGTTGCTATAAAAAACTCAATAACAACCCTCTTTTTCCTATTACAAAATAAGTTGTGGAGACCATAAAGAGATCATCCATAGATGATGAAATAAAGAAAAAACTCCTTACTTCTGATCCTTTGATTCTGAGGATATATGGACTCCCCAAGATATACAAACCAAGTATTCCTCATCATCCCATAGTAGATACCATAGTCTCCCCTACCTATAGGCTTTCCAAATTTCTTGCAAACAAATTAAAGCCTCTAGTAGGGAACACAAGCTCCTTTATCAAAGATTCCTCATTCTTCATTGAGAAAATTAAAAATCGACATTTGGATGAGAATGAGCTACTCCTGAGCTTGGACCTCATATCCCTATTCACAATTATTCCCATAGATGATGCAATCAAAGTCATTGAGAAGCTTACTGACCATGAAATGGCCGAGTTAGTAGGCTTATGTCTTAGATCCACCTTTTTCATCTTTCAAGGAGAGATTTACGAACAAATGTGTTGGGCAGCCATGGGATCTCCCCTCTCACCGATTATAGCCAACCTATTTATGCAAAACTTTGAACAAAAATCTCTATCCATGACACATTCACAACCTGAGTGGTGGTCGAGGTATGTGGATGACACATTCTTAATTTCGACACATGGTAGAGATGAGCTGGTTAAATTTGTGGATCACCTTAACAGACAATCTGACTCCATTAAATTTACAATGGATTTGGAGGAGAGTAATTTCCTGCCTTTTTTTGATGCACTAATTATCAGAAAGCAAGAGGGGGGCGTATCTCATAAGGTGTATAGAAAGAAAACCCACACTGAGCAATATCTTCACGCTCTTTCTCACCATCATCCACAACAAAAAATGGGATTCATGAACACCTTGATCACCAAGGTCATTAGGATTTTGGATACATATCACTTAGAATATGAAAAAGAACACTTGCATGATTTGTTCTTAAGTAATGGGTATGACTCATATCAAATCAGGAGGGATTTTTCCAAAACTAAAAAGCCCAAGCACCTCAAAGAAAAGAAGTTGGGCGAACAAAAGGATTTTCTTACATACATTCAAGGTGTGAAAAAATAGGATTGCAAAACACTTGAATAAGAAAAGCATTGACTCTGTGTTCTTCCCCTGAACAACATCAAAAAGCTCCTGAAATTAGTCAAAGACCCCATTGACCCTTGAGTAAAAAAAGGTGTTTACATGATTTCATGTGAATGTAGGAAAGTCTACATTGGTGAAAAAGGGGATCCATTAGAACTAGGGTTAAAGAACACTGTGCAGACATTCAACTAGATAGAATGCATAAATATTCTTTGGCCCAACACTCCCGTGGCACAAAACACCCTATCATGATAGAAGACATGAACGTTCTTGCTCAAGTTTATAATTGGTCCTTGAGAAGGATCAAGGAGGCTATAAAAATTGTAAAACACCACAATTGTTTAAATAGGGATGATGACTTGACCATAAGTAGCATGTGGCTCCCTAACCTAACTAAATTACGCCAGCAAATACCAAACTAATTAATTCCAAAATTAATAAAACCTAGAAAAGTTAAAATAAAATAAAAAAATTAAATAAGTGCTCATCATAACTAACTTATAAACTAAAAGATTTAATATCTCATTAAGAATTAACATTGATATTTAAACTTTTATTAAAAACCTTTAATGAAAACATAAAAGTAAACATAAATCTTAATTTTAGGTGTTTAAGATAAATAAAATCTTTAATCAAATAAAAATTTTAAAAAACAAACTTAGGATTTTAATTTAGTTTATATTAGCATTATTAAAAAGTATTGAAATAAACCATGAATTATAACATTAAATTAAAACTTCTAATATTAATTAAAAAATTTCAATAACATTATGTTGAAACTATTAATATTATTAAACATTTAAAAATATTAAATTACTATAACATAATTTTAAAAATTTTTAAAATAAAATTATAAATTGAATAAATTAAAATTTTTAATAAAACAATAATAACTGTATAATAACATTTTTTAAAAACCTTTGTAAATTAAAGATAAAATTAATTTTTAAACCTTAATAAAAAATTAATTCATTAAAAATTTGAACCTAAAAAACCCTAAATGTTGGCTTCCTATGACGGTTCTATATTTATATGGAATGGAGATTCAAGGATCATCTCAGGCATCGATAATGTCCTAAATATGAGCCAAGGATGACTCGAAAAGTCGAAAATGAACCATTACCTACCGCGGATTCTCCACAAGATGCCATTAGTACTCATTGTGGATTCTCAGCCAAAACTTTCATCAAAATGGTCGCCATAACGAATAAAGTCATCCATGAATACTTCCATACAATCGTTCACCATCTCATAAAATATTCCAATTACATCCCGCTGAAACATGGTCAGTGCATTGCACAACCCAAAGTAAAGCACCCTGTATGCAAAGGTTCCCTAGGGATAGGGGAAGGTGCTTTTATCCTTGTCTTCAAGGGCTATATGGATTTTATTGTACCCACTAGAACCATCCAAAAGGGAGAATTTTTTTTTCCAGACATGGTGTCTAGAACCTGATCAATAAAAGGAAAAGGGAAATGGTCTTTATGTGTTGCTTTGTTGAGTTCTCTGTAGTCCACACAAACCCACCACTTCCCATTCTTTTTGGGTACGATCACAAGTGGGGAAACCCACTCGTTGTCTGAAATTGGGTAGATAAATCCTACCTCTAGAATTTTGCGGATCTCCTCCTTCACAATCTCTCACGTTAGAGTTCATCCTGTGCTGGGGTTGTCGTATGAGCTTTGAATCATTTTTCATGTAAATGTGATGGGTGCAAAGTGCTGAGGAAATCCCCCTCATATCTGTGTACTCCCGTGTGAAATCTCCTTTGTGCTATTTCAGGAGTGTAACAAGGCACTCCAGTTCGTCAGCTTTGAGATTAGGATTTATGTTCAGTGACTTTCCTATGTCAACTTCTATTGGAACACTCTTATAATTATCGATTACTAAGGTTTCCTCTGTGATTTTTTCCTATTCTTGTTCTTACATTGTGTTATCTAGGATCTGATAGGCTCTTTTGGTGACATACATCGATCGCTAATGAAATTACAGATGGTATCATCTTTAGTTTCTGTCTTAAAGGTCAGGTCTTTCCCAATTGTTAATAAAGGTTGAATATCTTCTTCTTCCTCTAAGTCCATCCACAATGAAGTTTCAGCATATATGCTCGGTTTAGCTGGAGGATATAGAGTCAAATTCTTAATGGTACTTCCATCATAAATTTTCATAGAGCTTGACCTATATTTGATGTATGCATCTTCTGTATCCAACCATGGTCTTCCCAAAATCAATGGGTATCCCCTCAGCTGTGACTTAGGCTATAAAACAACAAAGTCTTCAAGGTACTCCCGTGAATCAAAGAAGACCACAACATCATCCACAACTCCCTCTGGTTTAATGGTAGATTAGTCAACCATCTCTAGTATAGTTGGGTTAGGCCCAAGATTAGTGAGACCTATTTGTTTTAATGTCACAATAGCCATAATGTTTATTGACGTACCTAGGTCAACCAAAACATTAGAGATTTGAATCTTCCCAATACAAACTGTGACGGTGGGGTTACCTGGATCAACGTATTTGGCTAGCGGGGCCTTTCCCATTATTAGTTCAAATAACATTTCTACTACATGCACTATAGGGGGGTCTCTCGATTTCCTTCATGGTTTCTTTACAACCATGCCTCTAACAGTTTTGGCATATATAGGCATGTCGTGTAGGGCCTATAATAGTGGAATTCTTACATAAATATTTTTCAACTCTGCTAGGAGGTTGAAACTAGGTTATTCCATGTCCTTTTGCAAGTCTTATCATTTAGGATACAATGGTTATTTCAAATACTATTGGTTCCACTACCCTCCCCGATCACAGGTGTAAATTATTGCAAGGGAGAGGGGAAATGGAATAAGATGGCATGGTAGAAATTTTGAATTGTTGCATTGCCTTATTGTTGGGATTGGGGTTAGGTTGAGCAGGAAATTGAGGATGCAGTGTTGCACCCATTGGTGCAATGTTATTTGGGAGTTGCAGATGAGGTTGTTGATACTGTAGATAGGATAGTTGGTTATGCAGAAATTTGTTTCCTGGATATGGATTTCTCCATCCAGGAGACCAAGGATCTTATTGGTTTGGATGTGGTGTGCATGACGTCCAGGGGTTCGGATATGGTGCTGTCGGTTGCGAAGTTTGGTTCCAATGTTTGTTAGGATATGAGTAGGGTGGAGGAAATTGATTATTATAATTATTCCAAGAATTGAAAGTAGTAGGCTCAGAATGCATACCTAGAACCCATGCTTTCCATGAATTCTTCTGCGAAATAAAATAGGCCTGTTATGTATCTACACTGGATTCCTAAAAGAATTCTTTGGTTTGCGGAAGTGAGGGACAATATTTGGTATCATGCTCCAATTTCACAACCAACACACTTTTTCCTTGTCAAGTGGAAATTCTTTCAGAGGATGCTTCTTCCTACACTTAGGGATCTTCAGCCACTTGTTTCTGTTTTTCTCTCATAACATCCAGTTGTGAAGAGATGGAAATCATCATGTCTATTTTTAAATTATCAAGGAGATTTCTAATCTCTTCTCAAGTAGCTCCTCCACGAGCTAAATTCTGTTTCCGTGATAAAACATCTCGATCCTTTGTACCAGTTCGGGTAGATCCCTTGGAATATCGTCGACATAAGTCCATAATGTTATCAAAGGATTTCTTTGAGATATCTCCCTTACCTAAAAATTTATGCATGTCCATATAGTCATCTATTATTCCTCACAGTAGAATAATCTTACGAACGTCCCTTCCAATAGTGGTTTATCCTGCCCTCTGTACATTATACAAAAGGCTTTCGACAAAATCCTCCAAACTCTCTTCATATTTTTGCACCATCTAAAATAATTCTTCTCTTTTATCATTCGTCCTACAATATTCTTGATATTTTTCAAGAAAGACATGTTTCATCTACTCCCAAGTTGCGGCAGTTTCACCACCGAAGCTCATAAACCAGCATAGGACATTGTCTTTTAAGGTAGAAGGAAAGAGTTTCAGCTTCTTCTCACTAGATGTGTAGTCATAACGTTGATAGAGAATTCCAAACTGAAAGAGGAACTTGTTTGGATCTTTTGTGGCCTTCCCAATAAAGTGGGGTAACACTGAGGGTGAAATGTTTTTCATGGGGGCTTGTCCAGTTCATTTTCGAATGGGGAACTGGAGTGTGGAAACTGTCTCCTCATGCTCGAGGTCACCATCATCATTATGATTTTCCCCTACTTATTCCTCACGATCATCATGGTGACGGTTGTTATTCATTTTTAACTCCTCCTCTTCTTGTTTTTTATTATTATAGTCTTCAAAATTCTACTGAAATTGTAACCAATCCTCTTTTGTAACTTCCTTTTCATCTATTTGGTAAACCTCCTCTAGTCCACCTAGTCACACAGAACTACCCCTATCTCCTGGAATTTCATCCACAGGACACTAGATGGTGTCGCAGCTCCTACTGGTTTCTCCATCGTTGACACTGATGCTTCCATCCTAGGAGAAACAAAGCTTCTTCTGATAGATTATGGTCCTTGATTTCAATCTAGAGTAGAATAATTATCCCTGGAAACTAAATCATCAATGAATTTCCTTCTCCCTAATCCTAGGATACACCCACGGCCTCTACCACTTGCCAAGTTGTTATTTTGGGGAGTTCTGGGAATACCCCGTTGAGTTCATCTTGTTTTCATGCAAACCTATAAATCATGCAAGCTTAAAATCACACCTAGTGAATAAAATACCAATTCAACTACTAACGATGCCTATAAATTACCTTCCCCAAAAATGATGCCAAAATGTTGGGCACTCTATATACTCATTAATTGCTTAACAATAAGATATTTCAATATTTATTGTCAACCCAGGGAAGTCTATTATTTCAAAGGAACTTAGCAAAGTATATGCATAAACATGTTCAGTAGTTGATAAATAAAATGAAAGTCACTCAGTTCTAATTACTCCTCAGCCAACTCAGCTCCCTATAAAAAATCAAAATAACGTTACCCATATAGGAATTGAAAAGAACTTATATTTCCTATCATAGTAATCTGAAGGTTTATGATCTAAAGAGGAATCCACCTAGAATTACTTTTGCAGGAAATGAAAGTCTAATTTACCAAATCAGAAAGATCTCTACTTATTACTCAAGTAGAAAATTCATCAAAGCAAAGGACGAATCTAATAAAAAAACTCTAGAAAGATAAATATCACACACAACACATGAGCTTAGCAATTCTGTAACCGCTTCTAACACACCTCTACATAATAGAAATATTAACTACACAGTCGACTGTCACACCAAATCACCTACAACAAACCAAAGGAAAACTAACTGATGCAATCACTAACCAAATGCAGTCACAAATAACCATGTAAATGTATCACACTAAAATTCCACACAAAACATAATAAAATACTAAATCATATAAACTACCAACAACTCTGTTAGAAGGAGGGCCCTGGATTTCAAACAGCGATGTTGTTGAAAGATCACAAAGGTTGCAATAGAGAAACACTGAGAATTATCACTGTTTTATTAATTGGATAAAAAATTCAGTTACAGTTACAATCGCTCTGCTATCTCTTACAATCTAGGAACGAACCCTTGGCTCCCCCTGCCTACGTATATTTATACAAGAGAAAATATATTATGTTACACCAATTTCGGGAAGCCACGAATACATTTGATCTTTAGGCTCCTGAATCATCAAAACAGTTACATCTAACCATTCCTTGCATAAAATCAGCTTAGGAATAACTAAGCTTTTACCGTGAGCTATTCCGTGAACTGACATGCCCAAGGAACTGTAGAAGATTCTCAAGGAGTTCAATTGCAAGCATGAAGGAACACCAGACATTCCTTCTAGATTAACGTCGGTCACATATTTTGAGGAGATAGCTAAATCCAAGTGGGACCATATTCTATATAGAACAAGTTGTTGTAGTTATGCCACCTAGATACAACAATCTATTGCAGTTGCGCCACCTATGATTCTGGATCATGCTTTCAATTCATAGAAAGATAAGCACAACTAAAGGTAAAATCCATAATTATAAGTAAAACCGGTCATAAAACAAAATAATAGATAATGATTTATAACTGGTATATTTATGTATGTTCATGTGAAAAGTGTTCGGGTTCATAGGGTACTCCCAAAAGATCAAACACCTTTAGCAACTGCTTCACACAAAAAGATAATAGATCAACACAATGATGTTTGTCATGTGGTTAAAACCCTCGAGAGGGAAACAGTCCATGGCCCCAGCAAAATAGCTACTTGGAGCAATTTATTATGCAAAAGAAAGAAAGTTCCATGAGCTTCTCATGATAATCGATCAACTAGCCAAGGACCCTCTATGCTCTTTAAATAGAGATCATAGACCAATCGGGTGTTAAGCCACGGATCAATGGTAGGTATGATCTAAGAGAATTTGAACCGTTGGATCACTCTATGTCTAGAACATATCGTGACCATCAGATTAGAATATTTACAAATGCATACTAATGCATACTAAAGAAACACACTTTTACCTAACGGATATATTACACAAGTTGATCTTAACTAACTCCTAAGTGTCTAAATATCCTAACATTCCCCCTTAAGAACAACTTGGGATAGGATTGAAGGATTTACAAAAGTGACACTATTAGGAGAAGGAAGGAGGCATTATAGCCTATCCCCCCTTAAGGACACATTCTTGAACTCCTAACATAGACCGAAGTTTAGAAAACATCACTTCTGTAAGAGACTTGGTGAAGATGTCTGAAACTTGATCATCTGTAGGGCAATAGAGCACTTCAATAACACGATCATGAACAAGATTTCTGATGAAGTGCATGTGTAGCTCAATGTGTTTGTTGCACTAATGTAGAACTGGATCTTTGGCAAGCTTGATGGCACTTTGATTGTCGCACCAAAGTGGAGTAGGCTGCTACTGCTCAAATCCAAACTCTAAAAGGATCTGTCGAAGCCATAAAGCTTCCTAACTGGCATTAACTGTGTCTCCATATTCTACTTCTGCTGAAGAAAGAGCAAGAGCTTGTTGTTTCTTACAAGCCGAAGTGACAGGTCCAGATCCCAGACTGAAAACGTAACCTGCAGTAGACTTTCAATCATCAGGATCGCCAGCCCAATCTGAATCAGTGAAACCAACCAACAAAGGTTTCCCCCTTGTACTGTAATGAATCCCAAACTGAATTGTACCTTGAATATATCGAATTATTATTTTTGTTGCTTTCTAGTGACTTTCATGAGGAGTTTGCATATAATGGGAAACACGACCAACGGCAAAGGAAATGTCAGGACAAGAATGAGTCAAGTATAAAAGACTACCAACAAGCTGACGATACAAGGTGGCATCTACTTCAGGGAAAGTAAAAGTGGCAGAAAGTTTGAATCCAGACTGGAAGGGAGAAGGGGCTGGTTTACAATCTTCCATGTGGAAGCGACGAAGAAGGTCACAAGCATACTTAGACTGGGAAAAAAAGATTTCTTCTTTGGTTTGAAAGACTTGGAGACCAAGAAAATAATGCAAATGTCCTAAGTATGACATTTCAAAATTTTGCTTAAGAGTGGATTTCACATGGGTTATAAGTTTAGGGTCACTACTAGTAAGGATAAGATCATCAACATAAAGAACAAGTATGATGAGATGGTTTCCTACTTTCTTGGTATAGACATTGGGGTCAGAATGGCATCTAGAAAAACCAGTGTCAAGGAGAAAGCTATCCATTTTGGTATACGAATCTCTAGGAGCTTACTTAAGGCCATATAAGGATTTCTTAAGGAGACAAATAAGGCTAGAGTTATTCTGAACATATCCAAGAGGTTGTTCCATGTAAATTTCCTCATGTAAATCACCCTGTAAGAAGGCAAACTTGAAATCCATTTGATGTACTTCCCAATTATGTAAGGCTGCAAGGGAAAGAACAAGGCAGATGGAGTTCATTTTTGCTACAGGGGAAAAGGTTTCATTGTAGTCAATCCCTTCAACTTGGGAAAAACCTTTGGTAACTAACCTTGCCTTAAGTCTTTCAACACTTCCATCTGATGCATACTTAATTCTGTAGACCCATTTACATCTGACAAGTTTTCTTCCTTTTGGAAGAGGAACAAGATCCCAAGTATCGTTCGCTATTAAGGAACGATATTCGTCATCCATAGCTGCATCCCAATATGGATTTCCTGAAGCTTCTGCAAAAGTTTTTGGTTCATGATTCTCGAAAACTTGAGCTAAAAGAGAAAAGGCTCACTGAAACTGAGAACGTGTTCACCGTTGATCTCTAGAATCACCTGCAAGATCACCAGCTGCTTCACATTTTGAACGGACCCATCGAGGAAGTATTGATGTTGGTGTAACTGGAGGAACATGAGCAGGCGGAGGTGGATTTTCATCCTCACTGTCATCATCAGAAACTGGAGTTGAAAACCTATCAAGGAAGCTGGAAGAAGAAGAAGAAGAAGGCACAATCACTGAATCAGGATCGCAGGCCAAAGATGGAACACCCGCCAATTTAGGCTCACAAGCCAAGATATTTTCATCAAATTCA
>LPNX010566031.1:24039-49388 GCA_001517045.1 Pseudotsuga menziesii | reverse complement strand
CATAGACCAATCGGGTGTTAAGCCACGGATCAATGGTAGGTATGATCTAAGAGAAGTTGAACCGTCAGATCACTCTATGTCTAGAACATATCGTGACCGTCAGATTTGAATATTTACAAATGCATACTAATGCATACTAAAGAAACACACTTTTACCTAACAGATATATTACACAAGTTGATCTTAACTAACTCCTAAGTGTCTAAATATCCTAACAAAAAGAATAGCAATCCAGCTACAACATAAGGATGAAAACATGGAAAAAGGTGGAACGAAGTAGGGAAAAAAGGGGTGAATTATGGACCCAAGAAGAATAATAATTTTTATTACACAACGAGTTGAAGAAAAATATTTTAAATATTCCATTCAAAAATATTGACATTATGGGTGAATATATAATACAACATCAAGGAATAATTTGAATACCTGAAGAGGTAGTGGAATCTACCAACCTAGAGTGACTTGGGATGTAACTCACTATGGGAAAATCACCACTAGATCTAACTAGTGTAACTCCAGATCACTAAAATAGTTAATAATGAGTTAAGTGAAGAGGGAAGTGGAACAAAGGCTCTTATATTCCCTTGAATCATGCAAACTATCTCTAGAGACACTAGGAGTGATCTAACTGAATGGGATCAGAGTACAACTAGACATAACTCAATACCTGCTAGACTCAACTATTGGACATTGTTGGTGACACTCTGAGTGGGTTTCTAAATTATATGGATTGATCCCTAGAGCACCAAAATGCATGCATATAGGTGCAGTAAGTGGTAGATGTCTAGTATATGTGTCCCCCGTGTACTGGTGAAGTGATCAAGACCTCGTAAGCTAGGGAAATAAACAAATAGACTAATTTGGGGAAAGGGAGGATTAATAATAATCATAACACTCAACAAATTTCCCAAGATCATGTTCATGAATTTAGTATTCCCATCAGTCTGGGGATGATATGTATAAATGAACTACAACCTCATGTAAATTTTCTTCCATAGGGTTCTCCAAAACTGATCCATTGTCTTGGTATCTCTATTCGAAGTGATGCCAGTCGAAATTGGTAAAGGTGCATATAGTCCTGTATTTTGGCTTCTACCTTTGGCATGTTGTCACACTTGAAACTATCAGATCCACTTCTTTAGGTCTGTCATCATCCTTATCTAATAGTACTTCTCCTCGACCAACACTTTGGTCTGGTTAATTCCAAAGTGTCCTCCCAATACTTCACTACACAATTCCTTGATCAGGTTCTCCCTCACTCATCCTCTAGGAATGCATAATTTATGCACTTTAAACATGTATCCCTTTTGGATAAATTAATACAAGTATGGAGTTCTATCAACACTCCATGGCTCCTTCAAAACCTTCCATGCATTGACATAATCCTCATCGACTTCATAGTTTCCATTCATCGACTCTAACTATGTTGACTTAATGCGTCAAATTCCTTATTAGTATTCCCCAAATTGTTTATCAACACAAAGGTATAACTCTACAATAACTTGACCTAATTCATTTTCCCTTGAGTATTCATGATTCTCAAATCTTGGTGTTAAGTGAATAACACAAATTCCTTGGGTAGCAAATAGTGCCTCCACTTCCTCAATTCCTAGACAATAACATAAAATTCTTGGTCACAAACCAAATACTTCTTCTTACCATCATACAAATTCTCATTGAAGAAGGAAATTGGTTGGCCATCATGGCTCAACACAACATGAATTATTGACCCGCTTATGTTGCAGTCGACTTGAAATATGTTTTTGAAATATAGAAGAGCTAAAAATGGGCTCTGTGGCACCTTCTTTAACTTCTCAAAATCTCATCGGAATACCTCCATCCACTTGAAATTTCCCTTTTCATGCATGCAGTCAAAAGTGCTCATATCAGACTAAAATCCTAAATGAACTTCTGGTAAAAACTGGTAATTCCATGAAAACTTCTCACCTCAATGGTGTCTGTCGGATCCGACCACTCTAATATTAATATTACCTTCTACAATCCATCTTCAGAACTTGTATGGAAATCATGAATCCCAAATACACCAACTCCTTCTAAAATAACACTTCTCTAGGTTCACCAACAATTTATGTTGGATCAACCTATGTAGAACTTGTCGTAGATGCAACAAGTTCTCTTCTCTTGTATTGTAGAAAATAAGTATGTTGTCAAGATATAAAATGAAAAATTTCCCTATAAACAGCTTCAACACTTCATTCATTAGTCTCATGTATGTTCTTAGTGCATTGATCATACCAAATGGCATAACCATCCACTCATACAATCCTTCCTTTGTCTTGAAGGTTGTCTTCCATTCATCACCATCCCTAATTCGGATATGGTTGTATCCACTCCTTAGGTCAATATTGGTTAAGTATGTCACCCCACTCAAGAAGTCTATCAAGTCATCCATTCTTGGAAATGGAAACTTGTATTTGATGGTGATCTTGTTGATATCCCTTGAGTTGGTACACTTCCTCCATTCTCCTCTTTTCATAGGTTCTAGTACAACTAGTATAGATGGACTTAGGATTTATATAGTAAATCCTCAGTACAACAACTCTTAGATATGTCAATTCAACTAGAAATTCTCTATCGGTGTCGTCCTGTGTGACTCCTTGTTTGGAATACTTAACCCCATAATCAAGTCGATTAAATGGGATATACTCATTATCAATTGCAATCCAATCGACATATCATCAACCATTATGGCCTCAAACTTTGAAAACACTTCTTCGACATCTATACAGACATATCCAATCGGTTTGTCGATACTTGGGCCCTTAGGAATGATTGTGAAATAACATTGGTGCTTCTTTTCCTCCTTTAGAAACTCCTTCACTGAAAAAATTAGAACCCATTTTTCCCATTAGCCACTTTCCTTTTCATGGCTACTTTGCTCCTCATCCAAAGGAATAAATTGAAATAACTTATTGTATTTCTCTTGTAATTGTGTTCTTGTGACTTCCTTACACCATGTTTCATTCGTATTTTCATGGTCTACCTAAAAACAAGTAACATGCATCTATGGGGACTGTGTCACATAACAAAATGTCATATAACCCTCCAATATTGAAGCTGATAAGGAAATGTTTCCTCAGCGTAACGTGGTGACCCTTCTACAACCATGACCCTTTATAAGTGTTTGGGTGTGGTTATAAGTCGAATCCTAAGTTATCAATCACCTTCATCGAGACTAGATTTTGTATACTTACCCCATCGACGATAGTCATGCAACATTTGTCCTGGATATTCACCATTTTCTGAAAAATGGACTTCCTTTGTGTCAGCTCCCTCTCCTCTTGTTGTATAGATTTAAATAGTGTTTTTTGGTTATTAGGTTTCGACCTCCTTTATGCATGACTTCATTAGTTTTTCCCTTCACAGTCGAACTGGATTCATCATATACACCCCTACTTCTGCACTCATGTCGACCTATGGTATGTGGGATCTATGGAATTCATATTCCTTGTGTCCCAACTCATGACACTTGTAGCAGGTGATCTTAGGTTGGTCTACACGTATTCCTCCAAAATATCCTCTACAACTATTATTGCTTATATCTCTAGAGTTCTCTCCTCCTCATTGTTATTCAAGAACCTTATTTCTGGTCACACTCTCTTCTTGTTACACATCATGAATTTATTCTCTTCTCGCCCCAACGGTCTAACCTGTGATGACAAAAAAATTATGTTTTTGATTAATCAACTTCCCCCTGCTCCCTGAAGTCTGTCTGGAAATTTTTTCCTTTACCTTCAGAGATAACTGATAGTATTCTCTGTTTTTCTTGAGCCTAGACAGGATGAACTCATCCTTAATGGAATATTTCATTCCATTCACATATCTTATGACTTCCTCCTCCCCTTCATTGGTCTGTCCCAACCTGATCAACAATTGATATAATTTCTCAATGAATTCTTTCACAGTCATTTCCTTTTGGCGCAAGGTTTACAATTACCTTAACGGAGAAATAATATAGTCAGTGGGAAGAATCTTATCCTTCAACTTGGAGACCATTCCATCCCAAGTATTCACTTTATATTTTCCCTTCTTCAATCTATCATCTTCCATATTGTCCCGCCACAATGAGGCATTGCCTTTTAGCTTCAGACATGAAACTTTCACACTTTTGGGGTATTTTATCTACTCTATATCGAAGTATTTATCCAACTCTCTAACCGAGTATATAATATCCTAAGGATTAAAAATTCCTTAGTAGGTAGGAACATCCATCTTAGCCTTACCCATCATTTTTGACAAAACATTAAAAACATTTCCCTCTCAGTCTTCCTCTTCTTTATCGCCCAACACATTTTCTTCATCCTCAACTTCCTAATCAGTATGGTTGATGTTTTCAGTAACATATCCCCATCGCTGTGCCTATTTCAAGTCCATTAAATCATTCTTCAATGTCCTCATCATTTGGACACATTCATCAAATTTTTCATAATCAATCATGACCCTTATTCCTTTGTGTTCTCATATTCCATGAATGTTAACACTGCTATGAGCCATCCTTTCTCTTCGAATAACTAAAACACCACTTCTAGAAACTCTACACAAGCACATCTGAAGTCTATTTCCAGGTATGAATACTGCAATTGGACCTTTAAGGTAACACAAATTCCTACTCTGGTACCAACTGATGCATATACAGCATGGGTAGATCAGCTACAAACCAATCTACACAACAACAAAAACAACAAAAATCACACAACACATAGAAGTTTGACAAGGATTATGGTTTTCAATTAAATGAAACAATCTCTTTATAGAGAAATTTACAACATGAGTCTAATCTTGCATCAGTTGGAATGAACATTGACTCTCTGTCAACCTCTCATCTCTAAGAATGGGCATCGAAATTCTCTACAGTCATATTAGACTAGAAAACTCCCAAGAGTCCCTTTACTTTGTACATAAACTTGTATTTATTTTTTATGTATGGTTCTTAGTCTTTTGAATCTCCTTCTAGAAGTTACACATACTCTTAGGCACCACCATAATCCAAGAAATACTTCATGTGGCCTCTCTCTACAAGTTCTGCGATTTGGCATTCTACAACAGCCGCCCTAACTACTCTACAACTATTCCCTCCTCGATATCCTAGTTGAATAGATGGTTGTCATATACCCATCATCATAATCATCTTGTATTGAAACTTCCTTTCTTCATGTGGTCGACATCCTCATTGATATCTCCCTAACCTTCCTATCAATCTTGTCATCTATCATATGAGAAAAAATTCGAGGGATCCCATAAATTCCTATAAGGAAATCCAAGGGGAGGGTAGTTGTAGGTGCTACAAAAACACATCTCAAAATTCCATTAGAATAGGAAATTATTCCAGCTTTACTTCAATTTCTTTACCAAAATATATCACCTATAATGCATGTAAATTCCATCCTTTCCTTGCACTACATTTTAACTACAAGGAAAAGATATTCCTTATGCATACCTTCTGAAATATGTCATTTATGGTTCTGACATTTCTTTTACCATCTTTGATTGCGAAGGTATTTTTCTAGCAATTTAGGATAATTTTATGCTTATGTAACCAATCCATTCGTATGATCATATCATAGGATCCCAATGACAAAATATACAAGTTTGATACTTTCAACATTGCATCATGTTGTAAGGTACAATCTTTAATAAACTCTGATAAATTATTTGGCATCCCTGTATCCAACTAAAGCAACCAAGCTTGGTGAAATTTACATTTTTATAGTATACATTGGTAAGCAATTCTAGGGGAAATATATTTTTTGCAAGATCCTAGATTGATGGGGATTGTTGGAGGATCCTAGTCGACCAAGCCGACTAGATCCTCCAGTCGACTAATAATTGTAGATTATGTTGACATCATAGGTCATGTCAGTTATTTGAACCGACAGGTAGTTATCTAAACTAATTGTAAATCATATATATATATAGGCTGTAAATTTAGATCAAAACTCAGTTCTATTTCATGTATGAACCCTTGTGTGTACTTGATTAATCTAAGTTGTTATTCTATCTACCATTCCTTTTCTCTTATCTATGATACTTGTTATATGAACCTAGATGTGTATCATTGGTAATATTGCAATGTGAATGATTACAACATTGATTCTATTTTTGGTGGTACATACATCAGATGAAAATGACTATGTAGATGATATTAGAGCAGGAGATTAAGGATTGGTGGGAGTGTAAGATAGAGAATTACACTAGAATAAACATGCTGAGTATTGCTCAAGAAAAAGATAAATTCTTCTCTGAAACATATGAAAAGTTTGTCAAGTCTGTCTCGCACGCACTGAAGAATATACTGGATGAAAAATACAGCGGCTGAAAAAGAATGTCAGTTACTCCAGGAAATAACAAGAGGAGGCCACACAAATTTTTCAGAATGGTTCGAAAGAACTACTGATGAATTTTGTGAGGAGCGAGCTTTCAAAGAAAGGGTCTCTGTTAATAGCCTAAAAGATATATTTTATAACGAACTCATTGAACAATTTGTTTGTTTGTTGCCGACACTTTTGTTCATATTCTTGATAAATAGAGGTGAATGAAACATTGTCGAGCCTCATCCACTGTTGATAACACCACCAAGCAACACAAAATGAGAGAAAAATAAAAAGGAGTGGGATAAATTTGTCCAATAAAGAGAGTGAGAGTACTTCCTAAACAAATAACTAGTTCCACCCTAGTTTTCTAAAAAGATTTCGAGTTGAAAATGGGGGGCAAGTTGGTCATCTTCCGAGTAAAGTAGAGAAATTAATGATCTACTTATGAAGAAAACATCAGTGCTAGCAACAATAATTCAAACCAAAAAGAAAAAAAATAGAACAATCACACACAAAATCACTCCATATATACAGAAAATAGAACGGGAAAAGAGGAGAAAGAGGCGGGAAGAAATCAGAGAGAAAGATGTTGTGCTCCAACAATAAAGAATGATGAATAGAGTGATAAAACCAGAAGGAAATCCAGCAAATTCGGGTCATGACCGATAGGAAGATGGCATTGATGAAGAAGTGTCACCAATGGATGAATACTTATGGATAGAGAGAGGTATATATCTCCAAGTAGACATACCACGGAATATAACCCCACATTCCCCATCAAATATTATTCAGAGTGCCTGAGTGCAGGATATTGTTCAAGAAGACCCAGGACTATGAGTTGGCCAAGTAGTTGTATTAAGTCGACTAGACGATGATGGAAATAATGTTGACCATCTTGTAATTCATCTACCGTGAGAAGGGAATTGCGTTACTTTTCAACTGTATTCGTCCAATTGCAATTTTCACCTACTTTACTAAGGTCATGAAGGAGAACCCCCAACAAATTCTAGCTTCAGATAACTCACTAGACCATTCAATGTCGCCAGTAAGGGTTTCCCTATTTCAACAAAATTTTACATGGGTAGTGTCAGAAGCAGCCAACATAAATCGACTTCTAGTCGAAAGTGAACCAATTGTTACTGAAAAAACTTCCAACAGAAACAAAATTTATGTTGAAAATAGTTGTGAAGAAAATGAAGTTACAGAGAGTAACTCACCAGCACTAGCACCAGCACCTCCACCGACTGAAGGAGACATAGACACTAAAAATATGGCACTCATGTCCACCTACATTCCCCTTTACGAGGGAGATGAAGACCCCAAATGACACTGGTTCATTTGTGAGTTGATATGGGAAGAAAACTTTGTTGCTAGCCAAGAATGTCAAATGACATAGTTTTCATGTGCTCTTCATAAGAGAATACTAACTTGGTATATGGCATATACGGAGAAACCACCGAATGTGAAAATGCCCAAATAAAACAACAATTTATGTCATTCTTTAAAATGCCTGATGCAAATCATCTTACAGCGAAGAATATGAAGACCACAACTCAAAAACTTACCGAAATAGTTCAGGAATATGATAAAAGATTCAATTATTTACTGAGTGAGTTGGAATATAACATAGAAGAACAATTACTAATTCAGTTGTTTGTTGCTGGAATCCTACAGAAAATTTGAATTCATATTCGACTCGATAACTTCAACACATATGAAGATGCATTGACCAAGGTGTTACAGATCGAAATGGACAAGGATTACCCTATAAATCCTGTCGATAGACATATTGAAGAACAACTGGGAAGCATTCAAAAATCAATACGTGAAATTAGCCTCAAGGGACACAATGTATGGTGTATTAAATGCTCGATGGCTCGTCATACAAAATACTACTGTCGACGGGACTACCGTTGACAAGATATCCAGTTCATATAATCAAATTTCTTTTCTGATATATACCAAGAGCATGACTTGCGTGCAACAAAGGATTTCCCATACAACATGAAAAATGAACAAGCTCCCTGGTTGGGAATCTGCAAAGTCAAAAGTCACTTGACAATAGAATCTCAGTTAAACTTGAAAAATTGATAGAATTGTCAAGTAGTTTATCAAATGAATGTTGTCATGCAAAAAACCAACGTTCAAAATAATGCAAGGAATAACAATAACGACCGTAGCAATCAAAATAATAATCAAAGGTATGACGACCACAGATACATGCATCAATACAACAACTATAACTGACATGTAGGATTTCAAGGTCGAGGCTGATATTTTGGAAATCGAGAAAACATACTAGATCATCCCATCCGGTGCTACACATGATTAAATGAAGTACATTAACATGCATATTATCCATAAAAGGACCAGACTGACCTGAAATGTTTTACAAGTTGTGGAGTAGGCGATCACTCTTAGGAGGATTTCCCTCCGATGCTTGAAATATTTAACAATAAAAATAATGTTAATGTCTAGTCTAATGTTTGAAAGTGTGATATTGTTTAGACTAAAAATTTACAGATTGTTACTTGAAAAGGAACAAAAATTGGGATGGACAATCAAAAAATAAGTAAAATAAAAAGTAAAGAAGATTATCCTATCCCTACGAAACAAAAATGACTATATAATGATGCATCGAATATATTCCAAGAACTAGATGCACAGGAAGAAAATGATGACTCTCAACAGAATCTTACTAAAGAACTAATTAAACTAATAAATACTAATGATTTAGTTGCAAAATTAATTGATTTAATGTACAATATTAAAAATAATTATGGTGAAGATAAGAAGGCTAAAAATCTATGTACCCTTAATAAAAAATATAAAAATGATGCCGAACCATTAGTCGATCTTTAAATTGAAGCCTACCATGTCCGATAAGTCCTTCTCGACTTCGGATCGTAGGTAAACATAATGACCAGAGACACATGGGAACAACTTGGTAAACCCAGACTAAATGAATCTGACATATATTGAAAATTAGTAGATCAAGGATTAATTGAACCCATTGGTGTCTAGAAAATTTTTGACATGACTATTAAAGGCATCTCAACTAAAGTCGACTTTGAAATAATCAACCCTAAGGAAGGATCCATTTCCTTCCTAGCTTTGGTAGGTCAACCATGGGGACAAAAAATGAAGGCATATATTTCATTAGATAAAGAAAAAATCAAACTTAAAAGAAATGGGAAAACATTCATCGTTCCATTTCATCCATCACAGGGATAACCTTGGATAGAAACCATAGATGGAGATGTCGATGTTCGACACTTATACCAGATACAAAAAAATGAATATTATACATAACTTAACTTATATGGAGAACTTCACCTAGGAAATACTGATTCAATTGATTATAACTTGGATATAGAACTATATGATTGGGAAATAGAAAATTATGAATTGAAAGCAAGGGGATGTTGGACTATCTAGGCCATTCCTAAAAAGAAAACACGACAGTGTTCTTCCTTCACTGTGATTCCTAAAATATTTGAACAAAGAATTAGAGAGTACCCATATGTGACACAAGTAAAAATTGAAGCATCAAGCCGACCACCACTTATATATAAGGAACGTGAATCATCAAGACTTCATGTAGAACACATTTCTAAAATATAGGTGAACAAGGCCGACTCCAAAGTTTGGTCGATACATTTACAGGGCAAGTTGCTTGATGGTGGGATAATCACCAGTAGAGACTACAAACATGGAAAACAACTTCAACTTACTCTATTGAAATATTTGGAAGGAAGAAACTAATAACACAGTCAAATATACAAGTCTTAACACAAAGGCCAGGCCTTGAAAAAAATATCGCTACATGTGAAAAAGAATGGATAATACTAGGTTATAAAGAAGAGTGAGTCTCGACGCATTTGTTTCCAAACACATTAGATGAATTACCAAATAAGTGGTATAAAATGGAAGAAGCAAGAGGTGAAACGTTCACATGGAATGAACTGAAAGAAAATTTCCTCAATTAATTAACATTCTCACCCAAGGATGAATTATAGATCAAAGCATCGAAACAAATAAAAACCTTCTTACAACAGACCGAAAACACATCAACAGAAACTCGACATAACTGAAAGAACTATAAATGTCATAATATTCGATTGACTGCAATAGACCATTCGACAAGACTTGAACTAGAAGAAAAAAACACAATTTGAAAAAGTTTCAAATGGAAAAAAGATCATACCAAAACTTCAAAACCAGTCAAAACAGTACTCAAAATCAAAACAACAGAAAAAGAAGATTATGAATGAATGATAGCATAATATTCCCCACCGTCATTTTCATAGTTTAAAGAAGGTAGTTTGAAAATGAATGAAAGTAAAACACTATAATGGATGGATGCAAAAGTTAAAATAAAAGAAGTTGACATGTATAACTATGATAGGCCTAACATTGCAAAGATTGGAGACTATTAGAACAAAGAGAAAACACCATAAATCATCAACTTATTAAAATAATTTTAGAATGTTTTTTCTCGGGACTATAAGGATCTCAAACGGTTAGTTCAAGAAATGGATGAAATGAAGATCGACATAAAACCCAAGGAAAAACCTATAAAGAAAAGACCATATAAACTTGCACATAAATATAAGTAAATAGTAAAGAAATAAATCAAGAGCATATTAGAAACCGAAATCATCTATCCTATCGATCAGTTGGAATGGGAAAGCCCAATGGTCATTCAACTAAAGAAACATGACTCGACACGACTGAGAATTTGTGTTGAATTCCGAGAAATTAACAAAGTAACCCTCACAAACTCATTTCCAACTCCTTTCACAAATGAAATTCTTAACAAAGTTGCAAGCCATGAGTGTTATTAATTCACAGACAGATTCTCGGGATACAATCAAGTACTTATCGCTAAAGAAGACAAACGAAAAATGGCATTTGTATGTGAATTTGGATCATTCACCTACAAAGTCATGCCATTTGGACTGAAAAATACACCAACTATTTTTTCCAAAATAGTCGTGAAAGCATTCTAGGAAGATATATATATATATATATATATATATATATATATATATATATATATAACAATGGATTTATATTTTGACGATTATACAATTTATTCTATTCTAAAAAACCACCGTAAATGGCTACGAATTATGTTAGAAAGATGCTGACAGATCCAATTATCTCTCAATATAAAAAAGTGTATCTTTGCAACTCCAATCGGAATCCTATTGGGACACGTCATATGTAAGGAAGGTATTAAAGTCGACTTCACAAAAATTAAAATTATTCTCAACTTAAAACTACCAGTAAATCCTAAGAAAGTGAGAGTCTGACTGGGACATACGGGGTATTACAGAAATTTCTTCTGACATTACTCCCACATGACATATCCACTAGAAGAACTACTAAAAGAAAATTGGGATTACGAATGGACCGATGAATACACCACACCATTCTACATTTTAAAGAAAAAATTAGTCGAAGAACCCATATTATAATTTCCAAATTGGTCGATCAAATTTCATGTACATATTGATGCATATGGAATAGAAATCATAGCAATATTAACACAACCTGGTGATGATGGAATGGACCATCCAAACACATACATTAGAAGAAAACTAAATAAAGTTGAACATAATTATTTGACAACAGAAAGAGAAGCACTCGGAATGGTATTTTCACTTCAAAAATATTGACATTATTTACTTGCCAATCCATTTGTGTTTTATACTGACTATCAAGCACTAAATTATTTAGTTAATAAACGGTTTCATCATGGAAGAATATGTCTATGGCTATTATTATTTCAATAATTGAGTTTGAAGTCATAGTTCGGCCTGGTAAAACAAATGTTGGACCCAACTACTTGTCGAGAATCGACACAAGGGAAGAAACAACTGGAATTGAAGATGATTTACCAAATGCACATCTATTTCAAGTTGAATCCGTATATTGCAACTTAGCAAAAATTTCTCAATTTCTAGAGGAAAGATGAGCACCAAAAGGGATGCGTGATAAAAAGAAAAAGATCCTAGCAATGAAAGTTGCACCCTACACTATAGTAAACATATTCCTATATAAACTAGGATTAGATGAGGTACTCCATCATTGCATTCTTGACCATGAAAGATAAATTATAACGAATGAAGCACACTTTGGTCCAGCTAGAGGACATTTTCAGGAAGACACAACAGCTAGAAAAATCCAATAGTCGGGATTATGGTGGCCGACATTATACTGATGTTGTCAAAGATTCATAAGCAAATGTGACTAATTCCAACTACTAGGTAGACCTCTACTAAGTACTGAAATTCCTCTAATATCAGTACACCCAAGCTTAACATTTGAAATTTGGGCGATCGATTTCATAGGACCATTTCCAATATCGGCTAGACGAACACAAGTGCGATATATTATCACAACAGTTGAGTATGTCATGAAATGGGAGGACACATAATTAGTCAAAACTTGGTCAAGTGATATAACCAAAAAATTCCTATGGATTATATCCTCACTAGACTTGGTTTCCCATTAACCTTCATCAGTGATCAGGGGTGATATTTTGTAAACAAAAAAATCGCATCTTTGACAAAACAATTTATGATCGAACAATGGAAGAGTACAACATATAATCTCCAATCTAATGGTACAATTGAATATTTTAACAAAACATTGACTAGAGGACTAAAAAAAGTATGTAACACTGACCAAGACGATTGGCAGGAAAAATTGGATTGTTGTCTTATGGGCATACAGAAAAACATACAAATGGTCGACAGATCAAACACCATTCTGACTTGTCTATGGACAGGAAGTAGTCGTTCCTTTACACTTTCGACATCAGACTCCTATAATCTCCAACATATTGCACATTGATGTTGATAATGCTAGAAAAGAATGATTAACACAACTATATAAATTAGAAGAACACTAACTAATTGCAATGCAATGCCAAGAAATCCAAAAGAAACAACAAAAATCTTGGCACGATCAAAATATCAAAAGTAAAACCTATCAGTTGGAGACCTTGTGTTACTATACAATAGTCTATTAAATGGAAAGCCTAAGAAATTACATACTCAATGGATGGATCCATACATTGTCGAATAAATAAATGCTACCGGATCAGTCCAACTAAAAAAAATACATTGGAGTTTATTTTGAATGTTAGTTAATGGTGCTCGACTAAAATTTTATGAAGCATAAGAAACAAATGGTTGTATAACTATAAAAAAATAAAAAATAAAAACTATAAAATCCTAAACACAAACACAAGAAAATACTACACAAAATAAAATCGGTATGACAGGACCTTAGACAAACTATTTGGCAGGAAGCAACAGATTACAGTTTGGGAGATATAACCACAGATATAATAGACATGAAGAATACCGACCACTTCACCGACACCATCACGATCCCGACACCCACCAACATAAACAAGGGCAAACGGTCCAAGCAAGTCATGCTAAACATCAACATATGGAGCACAAAATTCAGCATGTCTTGAAAGAAACATCGACAACCCGTCCTTCATAGTCAAATATGCCATTAAGACAATAGTTAATAATCACATCCACTACAGCCCTTCCCGCTCCAAATAATTCCTCTATAAATTCCACACTAGAAGAAACTTGGACATCATTCTATGAAGAACTAGAACACTAGAGCACCCGAACTCCTAATCCCAATTTACTCCCTTGTGAACCAGAGCATCTAATTAACACAATGGCCCCCAAAAATCCAACTACAACTACCAGGTTTTCATCAAAACTCAAGCAAATAGAAAAATCTAGCACACCATTGGAGACTCGACTACATAACATTCGAAACGCTAAAGTAGTTGAGAAATCATGGAAAAGGATATGGAAGGGAATTAAGGATTGGGGATACAAATATTGTAAATGGATAGAGGAGGCCTACAGATTAAGTTACAGTACAATCCTTAGTTATATGAATGCACCACGGTTGGATATCTTTGCTAGTACAAAAGAGATAATTTCACGGTTCATTGTCAGCAAGTACCACAATGGCATGTTCTATTTTGACACACCTATCGAAATCACCAGCGACCTAATCTATAGGCTCACTAGATTAACAAAAAATGGAGAGTCGGTTCCTGTTATATTAAAACCAAGACTCGTGGAAGAACAAACAAGTAAAGGGGCAGGGAAAAACTCAAGAGGGATGATAAAGAGTCAAATCATCTATGCCATGCCCAAGATAGCTATAAAAGTTATTTCTATGGCTTTAAAAAGCAATGGAAGAGGCTCCAACTTGAAGCTCGACATGATAGAATAATTTCAAAATGTGTCGAAAAATGGGAAACTCTATTGTTGGGATGAACATTTAGCCGAAATAATCAAGCACACATGCAAAAAGTTCCAAGAGGAAGGCGCCCAAATCCAATACCCTTCAATTATAATCTGGATCACTATGTACCATCTTCGACGAGTTGGAGATAAGTAATTGAATGAACCAAGTCTAATCAAAATGTGGAATTTTAAATATTTTGCTCCATTTGGGTGTCGATAGGGAGAAAAAACAACAAAAATTTGCTTTGACACATGGTTCCAAGCACTGAAAATCAAAACTACTTGATGGGGGATACCACAGACTATTTGAAGTTGTCTACCACCATCATCATACATTCAACTTGAATTGGACCATACGTCAGTTTGGTATCTACAAAGAGCTGGAGGAAACATAAAAGCAATCGAATTTTACCCTTTAGTTGAGGCAATATTCATAGAACTTAGTCAACAATCTAACACCAAGTTAGATATACCACCTATAGCAAAGAAAGGGGTTAACCAATAGTCGAGCCTTTCACTGATCCAGAGAAAGAAGAGGACTATGTAGTTCGACTACAAATAAGCAATTTCACTCTCGACCACAACAATACTGGTGACATTAACCCATTGAGGGTCTCCTTAACAACTACAAATAAACCATAGCAAGAAGCATAACCGACTAATGAGAGTACCCAATCAGATACCCCTCTTCTAGAATATGCACTCACAAAAGAAAATATGCATCGGATAGACAACAAGTTATTCAAATCTCTAAAAAAATGGAAGAGAATGGTAAAAGGAAAGGGGAAATGTAAAATCATCCTCGAAGAACAGATAGAAGATGAAAATAGAGTTGTATGATAGTGCAACTCATATCTTGGAGGATGCTGCCAAAAGCAATATACTAGTTGATGAACAGTTCTGCAAGTTTATCAGATAAGAGGAGAAACAAGTACATACAATTCAAAAGAAAGTAAAAATCATTACACTACCTTTTGTTGATCTTACCCACACCCCACCACCTCCATATTCGACCCAAATTGTCAAATAATTCATACCGAATTCAACAACAACTACACTTACCATCACACATCCATATTTACAGTCATTACCCACACCTCTCCATGCCCGAATCCAAAAGGACAACGAAGTTCAATATTTCATAAACCAGTTACCATCCATTCTCCCCTATTTTAAGAAAATGGTTGCAAAAAGACTAGTTTACTCACAGACACTCCACAAGATAGTTTAGTCGTACCTGAGAGTCCCTACCATCCACAATCCTCCATACGAGAAGTTGTTGGGTATACTAAGACCATTCTATAAAGAAATCCAGATGTAAACAACAACATTGTGGTGGAACAAACTTCCTCTTTTATCCCCCACCTTGTCAAAAACCCACTAATTAGTGTACCTATCATCAATAACCCCACCTAAGAAACAACCGAACCTACCATCTCTGAAAAACTTGTCGAAATTATCAAACCTATCGATTCTACATAACATAGCAAAGAACTTGTCAAAAATGTTGACCTTGTTGAACCTGTCGAACCTGGAGAACTTGTCAAAACAACTGAAGCTGTTGAAAACTCATTACTGACAAGTTCCATCCCAACTACATTACCCTTAACTTCTAAGAAACCACCACCCTTTCCTTCACCTACGCCACCTCCTCTACAATCACCACCTATCACTACTCCACCTACCATCCATCCACTAAGTCCTTTTCTTACTACTATACCCACTAAGAAAAAATAGTTTGCACTAGTAGATAGTCTTATGACACAAGAAACTGATAGACAAGACAGAGAGAAGGGGCGAAGGAGAAGAAACAAAAGAAAAGAGAAAAAGTAAAAATAAAAAGAGCAACAATGTCAACTACAACAGTCCCAACACCAGATACCTTTAGTGAATCATTGAGTTTAACTTGGTTCCACGATGGCAATCAATACATGAAAGGCCAAAGAAGAAGAAGTAGACATGGTGGAAGATACTATCAATAAAGATTCTAGACACCAGAGAGAAAAAACTAAAGAAAAACTGAAGAAAACAAATACAGACCAGACATAATTTTTTATCAAGTGTGAAAATCTAGCAAAACAGTTTATTACAATACCAGAAGGGGTCAACACTGACAAAACCCTTGGAAAATCATACCGTATTTTTTATAGTGTCATATCGAATCTTAAACAACAACTAAAATAAATATGATAGGGGAAGGCCGATGAGACTATTGTTTTACGGAGAAATTGGTTTACAACGTTCACTACAACTTACAAACTGTTGGATCAATACATTATAGAGAATCCACTGTAACAACGTTGGTATTGCGAAACGGGTGCACCCATTATGGCTAAGTGTTTGAACAAATGCATAATACTTGTGAACTCATTATTTCACTTCAGAACCGTCAAACAAGCATTGAAGTAATGACACAGACAATTCATGATCAACTCGTGTTGGAAATGGATAAATTAGAAAAACTATAAAAATAGGAACATCAATGGATCAACCAGGACATAACTAAATTAGATAAAATTTCTAAAGGTTTCATGTGTCTCTTAAAAAAATATGCATTGCTCATATGGGATGAACAAGCTCAACGTTCTTTTTATACAATGAATCAAGCCATCGTGTAAACCTCGGTGCTTAGTCCCCCATACTATACCAGAGAATTTTTGTTATATTTGGCAGCAACTGAATCCACTTTAGGGATGGTTTTGGTCCAAGAGGATGATTCATCTTGGAAATATGTCATATATTATCTTGGTAAGGGTATTTTTGGCCCCAAATATAGATAATCTCGGGTAGAGAAGCTAGCCCTAGCAATAGTTCATGTTGTTCAAAGACTTAGACATTATATACTTCCAAGAAAAACGACCATAGTGGCTGAAATGAACCCCATGAGACGCATTTTCTCTCGTCGAATCACTAGGGGAAAATATTCAAAATGGATAGTAATTTTGAAAGAATTTGATCTTGAATTTGTAAAGGATAAAGCCAAGAAGTCTTTAACATTTGTAGAAATAGTGTTTGGGTTACCCGATAATAAAGTGGAAACAATAGAAGAAGAGTCTTGGGTAGACGAACATTAATTTCTCATTTCCACTACTGATCCAAGGTATGGAACATTAATTACATATCTCCAAACCCAAAGGATCAATGCTCAATTTTCTAGCGTTGAAAAAAGTCGCATCTGATACCAGGCACAAAGATACCTCATTATTTGGGATACTTTATAATGTAGAGGAATATACTTAATTCTACGACATTGTTTAGTTCATGGAGAAGTTGAACAAGTTTTGAATGATTTCCATGCAGGAGCATGTGGAGGTCATCTAACTGGATGGGAAAATACCCAAAAAATATTGTGTGCATGGTACTTTTGTCCCACAATATTTAAACATTGCATCAATTCCATTAAAAAGTGTCATCCTTGCTATATATATACAAAAAAACACTTGCACATCCCACTCCATTACACCCTATAGTAACCGTGGGTCCATTTTCAAAATGGGCCATTGATTACATGAAAATCAACCCACCTTCATCTAATGGACACCACTACATCAAAGTAGTAGTGGACTACTTTACAAAGTGGGATGAGGAAATTCCTACATTCGACAACACAACAAATAATTCACATATTTCTTATTCAATCATGTGATAACTAGGTTTGGTGTACCCAAATAGATCATCATAGATAATGGTAGCCATTGTAGGAATTCCTTTATGGATGAACTTATGACCAAGTTAGGATTACAGAAGGATTCTTCCTTACCATATTATCCCCAATTAAATGGTAAATTAGAATCCATCAACAAGGTTTTGAGGAGCATGTTGCAGCGAACGGTTAATAAGAACAAAATGAACTAGTATACAATGTTGTTCTATTCTCTCTAAGATTACCATACCTCAGCTAAAACAACGACTGCTTTCACTCCTTTCCAATTGGTTTATGGAGAAGAATTTGTGTTTCCGATTGAATGTGAGATCCTGTCATTAAAAATGGCTATCGAAATCTTACCTAACACTTCTACAGAAGAAGAAAGAATCCTCCAACTTCTTTCTCTTAATGAAACTAGAAGAGAGGCCTCATTAAACATAGAAGCACACAAGAAAAGATTCAAATCCCAATATGACAAAGCATCCCATCCTCGAGTCTTTTTTGAAGGCAATTTGGTTTTGGCTTATGACCAAGACAATGATCAAATAAGAAAAGGGAAATGTGTACCTAAATGGTTAGGTCCACTTGTAGTTAAATTAATGTTAAAAAGAGGTGCATATGAGTTAGTCAATTATGATGGGGAACCCTTGTTGAAGATCACAAATGATCTCTATTTGAATAAAAATCGTGCATAGGAACTAAGACCTCGCAACGTTTTGTTGTATTATGTTGTATTTTATGTAAAAAAAAATTATACGATAGTTATCTTGTGCACACACTTGTCTTGCTTGGTATATGTACATGGAATATGTCATTGGAATCTTTCACTTATTTGGGATATGGGGATGGTTCCAATAGTGGCTCTTGGAACATTGCATCCACTACATGGGTAATATTCACACCTGACAATCAAGTTTTTAGCTCGAGAGGCTCTTTCCTAGCACCTGCGACTAAAATTTTTGCAGACTATAGTGCATCCATTCATATTCTAGTCGAGGCTAACACCCTTGGAGTCCAATGAATAACTATTAAACTAGAATCATAACTTGTTGTATCTCAATTAAACAATCAGTATCAGGTTTGCAATCCTATACTGTTTAGAAAGTTTCTACGAGTTCGTCTTCTAGAACGACATTTTGAATTCGTTGAATATATTCATGTTCCTAGAAGTTCAAATAGTCTAGTTGATTCCTTAGCTAACTACATACTTGATTTGCATCTTTGTCATACATCATTCCGTTTAGGAAAGATATATTTTGCATGCATTGCACCATAATTGAACAAACATTTCAAAGCATAAGTAAAATTTGAAGTAACATTCATTTTTATAAAGTAAAACTGATTACATCATGAACCAAAATGTGTGTTGAAGTTCAAGACAATATTTTCAATAACTTTGCACACACCAAAAATAGTAGTATAAACACTTTCTCCTTTTATATTTTTCTCCAAAAGAAAATATCCAAAAAATTTCATAAAAAATTGAATATATGGAAAATTTTAAAAATAATTTCGAACTATTTCAACTTCTTGATCCATCATGAAGGCTCACCTACAACCGACATATTACCAATTAAAGGGTTCATTTCTTATGAAATACATCCTCGAAAGAGGTGATTCCTACAAACACGGTAAAATATGAGTGTTCTACTTATCTTTTTTATTTCAGATATTAAATGCATATATTGAATCCTATTGGTTTCCTAAATGGTTGAGTTATGATTACTTTTACAGGATTTTGAAGAAATTGGCATATTCAAACTATTTGATCCAAGATTTGAAAGATGGTCCATGATTCATGGTGTTTTATGATTTTGGTATTTTTCACAAGAATCAATCTAAAGTAAAACCACAGATCCTTTTCCATACTTGGCCATGATCCCATATTGGATAAAAGCAATAGTTAATTGGTTCTATTTCACCATCCGTTGACACATAATCCTACTTCAAATAGCCTACCTATGGAGGGAAAATCCAAAAGAGTGTGCACAACTAGATCAAACCATGTTTGCAGTACATATACTTGACTTTCCCTAACCCGTTCTATTGAAACATAGGTGCATGCCCTTGCAACAATCATTCCCTCTTATGTATTATAGAATTCTTTATTCTTTTTCAAGCTAATACATGAAAAATCACTAAGAATTAAAAAACACAAAAATAAAAAAGGAAGATTACTGAATTTATTCATAATTCATCATGGAGAAAATTGCAATAGTCAGTCCTTCTTTCCCTTTAACATGACACATATCCCTACATCAATTATAAGTACACCAGTTACATTTGACTTAAGAAGGTGTACCAGTAATTTGAATAGATAAACACCGATAGGTTATCCTTCTCGTCATCTTTGTATCTTTTGTTAATTCATCTAGAGTTGGAAAATTTCACAAGGGTTGGTTACTCAAGTATCATGTTTCCAAGTGCCATTATGCGTTATTTTATGTGTTCAAGGGAGTTCAAACCAGTGTAGGCCATACCTCAAATACTCTTGACCAATCATGTCGGCCTTCCTTGTGTCAGTATAAAGTGTTGGATATTGCATATCTACAAAATTATATCATCCTATTGATATTAGTTTCATGTCAGTTGGTGTGGGATGCATTAAGTACCTCCTTATAATGGATATTTTCCTATCGACGCCAAATCATCATATAGGAAACAGATCTAAGAACCCTGGTGAGAACCTTAGATCTTGCAGTCATTAGTGTCAGGATTCCTCGCAAATGATAATGGGTATACAACAACGACCTCTGATTATTTGATTCTGAAAGTGTTCGACTCTAGAACACCTATTCACACTTGTTAGTTTGTACTCACGTACCTTGGATTCCATGATCATTATGGGTGGGCCTCCTCACATCTAGTAATGATATACATCAATGACCGGTAATTAGATGGTGTTTTATTATGCTCGACATCAACTCATTTATTCGCATGATATAAAATTGTACTATCAATGGTTTATTTGAAGACCTTGGGAAACACAGTTGTAACACTCATCGATGCAATTATTGAGTTTCGCAAGATTAGACTTCCATGTCTAAGCACCACAAAGACATGGATATTTTGCACTCATAAAAAAATGCTTGTATACATTTTTTTCTTTTTGGCATGGATCCAATATGTATTGTTCGTGGCCATGCTTGTTTACCACTGACAATGGGTATACTCGCCTTAGGAAGATATTTTATATTTGGTTTACTACCATGTTCGACTTGTAGGTGTTGTGTAACTACCGAGTTCAAGGTCCTACTCCTTTACCATCCTACCTTCTCCATTAAAGAGTATTAGAATAAAATAACTATCAATGTATTTTATCCCTCAGCATAGCTTCGTACCTCACACATTAGGGGGCATCTGTTAACAATAAAATTAACACCATTGAAAATGTTGTTCTAAAAACATATTTCTATTTTTCCCGCAACATGAAGGTCAATGTTCTGGAATAATTGAGAGCTTCAATTTCTCATTTGACCACTATTTCCACAAAGGAATAAATGTTTGAATACAAGGTGGCTCTAAATATTCCAATACCATGACCACTTAAGGGCCAAAACCCAACTCCTATAACTCACACAGTGGAAAAAATGCCTAACATGGTTATTAATTGTCCTGGAAATATGAAAAATCAAGTTGAAATGCCTAAAAACTAGGTAAAGTGGGTTTTTTTTAAGGAAATAATAAAAAAAATTCAAGAATATTGAACCCACATTCATGGTTAAGAGATTGGGTTCACAAACCACAATCATATTTAAATAAAGAATATGATTTGAATTAGAAGAGACAAATTAGAGAGCGAAGGCATGCTGAAGGAATTGAGGGCTAGAAATCACTTTTCTACCACAAAGGTTTTGGGCATAAAAGGTATGGATGGTAGAGCAGAAGGTTTAGGATATGGATAAGGAAGGAACTTGAAAGGGATATAATTATTTCTCCATGTTCAATTATTATGAATCAATTCAATATTCTTCCCAATTCTTGTTCAATGTTTTCCCTTCAAAGTTTCGTGTTGATGTAGAATTGGTAGGAAATTAGATCTAGCCCATATTTTCTCGAATATAGTTTGGTAGGATTGTAAGAAGAATTTTGTGGTGATGTTTGTAGGTTTGAAGGAGACTCAAGAAGCTGCAAGGAAAACCATAAAGGGACTCCATCAAACATCAAGGTTGCAAGGAGGTATTCTCCTCTCTTTGTCCCCTTCTCAACTCCATGAAAGAAGGTTTTAGATCTTAGGATTATTGTGATAATTGATTTTTTTTTGTCAAATGGGATTCACCCACCCCATATAAATAGAAGAGTATTTGATTGCTTCAGCTATAGAATATGTAACGTCCCGAACCCTCCAACCGGTGAAGAGGATGCTACCATACCATTAGCTATCTGGGAAACCAGCCCCATGAACATATAGACATAAAAACTAAAATGCTTTGAAATAAAACATGCATACTTTGTTACCATACAGCGGAAGTAAAACCATACATTCAATCATTTAGCATGTTCATCATTTTCATTAAAGAACAAAATACAATTTGCAAAGATGAGATATTCAAGAATACTTATCTTATGAAGAATTCATCCCACAACGAGCTACGTCGCTGCAATGTTCCACCCAACCATAGGACCATGTGCTCCTTAATCTCTCAGCAACACTACCACCCCCAAGCTGGGCATGATTCCCCAAGGAATAAGGAACTAAGCAGGATCACATATAGCCAAAGATACACAAATCGGCCAAGCCAACATAGTTGGGTTTATCAAGCCATTAGGGAGCTAGGAAAAGTTGAATGCTAAGATGGTGGGCTCATAGAAGAGCTAAGGAAACCTAAACCAGAACTAGCCTAACTTATAGGACACCCACACACACCCAACACAAGGAATCGGTCCCTTCTCTGCTACACAGTCCCTCAAGCCCTGACTTCCCTTCCAATGCTATTCAGGGGTTGTGGAGAAGAAAGCCAGCCCTCTAGCTCTATCTATGTGGCTCCCAAACACACCAAGTTTATCAAAAATACCAATCCTTCATTCCCACTCCAACATAGTCCAAAGACCAACCACTGCATACACACAGCAAAACAAGGTTCACAGCTCTGTGGAAGAGAATCAAACACCATAGAACAAACCGAGGTGACAATTTAGGTAATACACAGCTCTGACTGGGAAATCTGATTCTTGAGTCGTTCTTGGCCCTATCATGGCCAAAAAGACTCAATAAGAACCCACAGCAACCCCAAAACGTAAAGGAACCCACAACAAACCAAAATCATGGGGAAACCAACAACGATTTCTCAGTTGCATGAGGAAATAAAAACAACCCGCATGGAGGTGAATTCCAATCCTGCGCATAAGTATAAAATGTACAGGAACCCCAATCATAAATGAGAACCCACAACAACAAAAAAACATGAATGGAACATCCACAAAAAAATGTGAATGCCAAAAAAATAGCTCTCCCAGCTCTCTGCGTGAGGAAACAATGAAGAATGGAGTCGTGGTGCTTCCCCTACCCACGTGAGGATAAATGAGTCTGCTGGTGGAGTGTGCATGTGGGTAAGGATTGGGAGTCCTACCACACACCACTGCCGAGAAATAACTACCCAACTAACATCAGATACTTTAATGTGGTAGTTGACTGATTGAGACAAGGGAAAGTGAGTAAGTCAAAAGGGTGGATGACAACTAAATCGGTTTAACAACTTGCACTTGGATTTTCCCCATTGGCTCAAGGTTTAATAATTCCCCCTCCTTATCCTTAGGAAAATCATGCCCTTTTCATTATGGTTGCATTAGCATAGTTGGTTGGGGTTATTTTAATTAAAATGCATATTTACATGATGCCAAAATTATAATGTGTCGGATATCATGATATACCATCGACAATGATTTTAATCGACGAAACATTAAATGCTAAATCGATGGTGGGGATTTTGCCTTTAGCTCCACACCACGATTAATTACAATATATACATCATATACATTCAATGCAAATGGGGTCAAACCCGAGATGTTACATTCTCCCCCCCCCCCTTTAATAGCACTGTCCTCAATGCTTTACAATATTGAACAAAATGCCACACTAGTACCACCTCAGTGTTCCACAAAATTGAACAAAAATGGATGTGCCAATCGCATGGCATCCTCCAGCTCCCATGTAGCCTCTTTAGGACCGTAATGCTTCCATTACACCTTTACCTTCCCTATGGATCAGTTCCAGAGCATTGTGACCTTCCTGTCGAGGATGTGCATTAGCTCAATTTGGAACTATCCCTCGGGTTCCACCTGAATCACATCCCAATTTATCACATGGTTAGGATCATGTACATATTTCTTAAGCAAAGAAACATGAAAAACATTATGAGTTCTAGTGCTAGTAGGCAATGCAAGTCTATATGCAACTGGCCCTATCCTTTCAATCACTTCAAACGACCCACAATATCTTGGTGACATCTTGGCACAACTTCCAAGATTCAAGGAACTCTTATTTGCCCTCACTCTGAGGTAAACATGATCCCTAACACTGAACTCCGTGTTCACCCTATGCTTATCTGCATAGCTTTTCTGTCTGTCATGTGCTGCTTTCAGATTCTGCCTGATCTTTACAACCTCCTGCTCCATCTCCTTGAGCAATTCTGGACCAAGCACAACCCTATTCACTAGATTATCCCAAGTCACTAGTGTCCTACACCTTCTTCCATACAAATATTCATATAGACTCATCCCCAAGGATGCCTATTTTCCATTGTTATAAGAAAACTCTACCAAGTGTATGTAATCTTCCCACTTGGTTGGTTTTTCCATCACATACATGTGAAGCATATCTTCAAGCACCTGATTAAATCTCTCTCTCTTCCCGTCTATCTGAGGATGGTATGCAGTGCTGAAGTTTAGCTTCGTACCCAAATCTGAAAACAACCCCTTCAAAAAATTGGAAGTGAACTTGACATCTCTGTCAAAGACTATTGCCTTAGCCAATCCATTCAATTTGAAAATCTCTTTCATGAAGATCTTTGCAATGTCATTAGTCTTATGCGTAGACTTTACCAGTATAAAATGTGCTGCCTTTGTCAC
>LPNX010566031.1:2148-15405 GCA_001517045.1 Pseudotsuga menziesii | reverse complement strand
TAGATGCCAATCTAAAATGTAATTAGCATATGCATCAGTCAATGAATTCTGATTTCTTGGAATGTGATTGAATATAATAACTTCAAAATTTCTTTCCAATAAACTAATTTGCACGAACTAACGTAAAAGAATAGGATTTCACACCTGATAAGCTCAATTGAGCTAGGAATTCACCAGTTGAGATTCCAAATGAACTTCGAGCTGGGTGATACTATGTGACAAAGCATCCCATAGAAGCTTAATTATGGCCCTATACTCAGCAACATTATTAGAAGCAGGACCTAAGCAAGTGCCTCCTGTAGCAACTAGCTGTCCTGAGGGAGAATAAATGACCCCTCCTGTTGAAGCTAGATTACAAGTGTGGCGGCTGGCGCCATCAACGAACCCTATATACCTCTCAGAAGAGATCTGCAACAACCAGCAGATGGTATAAAAAACAAAACCAACAACCTAATGTACATGAAAATACATACAATAAAAAATACAAGAAAAAGTGCTAAGCCTAAGCATAGTACTTCTTCAAGTAGAGCCCATTTCTAGGCTCAGGCAGCTTGTTCCCATCAAAATCAATTAACTCATATGCACCCTTCTTCAAGAATTTTGACATGATATAAGGTCCTAACCACATAGCCTTGAATTTTCCTACCCCCAGGGGTTCTTTGTCTTGGTCTCAAAGCAAGACAAGTTCCCCCTCAGAGAAAACCCGAGGTCTGACTGATTTATCATATTAAGTTTTGACCCTAATCTTATGAGCTTGGATAGCAGTCAGCGCGTCTCTACGCTGTTCATCAAGGTGTTCTAAATGTACCACACGTTCCTCAAACTCTGTCATACCAGGTAACACATGAATGGCTATTTTAAGAGACAGGATTTCACACTCAATCGAGGTAACTGTTTCCACTCCATGGATGAGTTGGAAGGGGGAGAAACCCGTAGCAATTTTTACATTAGTTCAATCGGCCTAGAGAGCCGGATATAGCATGATGTGCCAGTTAGAATGGGTTGCATCAATTGTACATTTAAGGATAGTTTTTAAATTCTTGTTTATAGCCTCAACCTGATTGTTTGCTTGCGGATAGTACGAAGATGAATGTTCTTGTCTGAATCCAAGCATAGTAGTTAGTTCCGTCATCATTCTATTTTGAAAATGACTGCCATGGTTAGTGACAATCACTTTGGGTATACCAAACCATGCTATAATCTGATTGAATACGAAGAAAGATGTTGTTCCCCCATCAGCTTTAAAAGTAGGCATTGCCTCTGCCCATTTCGTAAAATAGTCAACAGCGACAATGATATATTTATGCCCCCCAGTCGAGGCTGGGTTGCATGTCATGTAATCAATCCCCCATTTCATGAAGGGGCCTACCGAGACAACAAGAAACAACGGAGTGGGATGAGACCGCATTTTCCTGGTGTAAAGCTGGCAAGGATGACAGCGTTTCACTGCTTCCACACAATCTTTGAAGATTGTGGGCCAAAAATAACCGGCACGTAGTATCTTCTGGGCCGTTACTAACCCAGATAAATGACCCCCACATTCTCCACTATGGGAATCATTTAGGACAATATCCACTTCCTCATGGGTAAGGCATCGATGCAAAATGGAATCTACCCCTCTTCGATATAATGTATCTCCTATGATGAGGTAGTTCTTAGCTTGAAGGAGTAATTTACGTCGTTCCTCCCTTGAGGAAGCTGTAGGGTACTTCAAAGTTTGGAGATATACAAGAATATCCTCGTACCAACGATTAGAGGTGGATATCAAGAAGATATGCTCATCTGGGAATGAGTCATCTTGCACGGCTACATCTTATTTTGTAGGAAATTTTTCTATAAGCTCAGCAAAAACTAAGGACTTCTTAGACTTAGCGGACTGAAAATCCAAGTCAAAATCTTGGAGAATTACTATCCATTTGTTGAATTTTCCCCCAACAATCTATCAGGACAAAACATATTGAAACAGATTCACATCTGCCACTATTGTTGTGGTCCTTAGTAAGATGTAGGGACGTAACCTCTGAACAGCATAGACAACTGCTAAGGATAATTTCTCAACGTGGGAGTACCTGAGTTTAGGTCCAGCCAAAGCACGGCTAAGATAATAAACAACATGCTCTACAAGCTTATCATCCTCCTGGACCAGTACTACCCCAATGGTCGACTCAGATGCGGCCAGATATAATATAAAATCCCAAGAAAAATCCGGCGGATGCAGTAAGGGTGTCGACAACAAAGTTTTTTTCAATGCCTTGAAAGTGAGTTTTGCAGTTTAATCCCATACAAATGGGGTGTCCTGTTTGAGCAGGTGCATGAAACCCTTAGTAATCTTGGCATAGTTAACAATAAAATGTCGGAGAAAATTAGACTTCCCTTGCAGGCTTTGAAGTTGCCTGATAGAACGAGGAGGAGGCAAATTTACAATGGCCTCAACTTTTAATGGATCCACCTGGATGAATCTATTAGAGACAATGAAGCCAAGTAATCTTCTTGACTCAACACAGAATACACACTTGTGGGGATTCAAGTGGATTTTATAATATCTGCATCTCTCAAATATCAACCGTAAGTGATCTAGATGTTGAATCGTCTTATGAGAATGTGCATGCAGATCATCAAGGTAAGGTTTGACAATGGCTTTAATATCATGGAAGGAAAAGTTCATAGCCCGTTGAAAGGTTGCCCCGACATTTTTCAATCGAAACGGCATTTTCTTGTATGCGAAGGTACCCCAAGGACAAATGAAAGCATTTTTATGTTGGTCTTCCGGTTTTATTTGAATTTGATTGTATCCGGAGAAATCGTCCATAAACGAGAAGACTTCACTTCCCACACAAGCATCTATAATATGGTCTATAAATGGCGTGGGATAGTTGTCCTTAGGATAGGATTTATTCAAATCTCCGAAGTCAGTACATACGCGGATAGTCCCTTGCTTCTTATCAATAGGAATAGGGTTGGATACCCATTCTATCAAAGCTATGGGATAGATAAAACCATCCTTCAATAGCTTTTCAAATTCGGCCTTCATAGCCGCCGCTTTGCGCGGGTTAAGAGGTCTTAAATTTTGTCAAATAGGTTTGGCATTAGGATATGTTCGGATTTTTTGTTCAACAATCGATGGATCAATGCCTGGCATCTCCTCATATGACCAGGAAAAGACATCACATAATTCCTTAAACAAGGCAATATAGATAGAAATCTCTTAAGGAGAGCAGTTTGCACCTATGTATATGTTTTCCATGACATCAGTATTTACAGAGATGTTAATAGGTATAGTGGCAGAAATATTTTCCATATTCCCCTTGGCAAACATTCCTTCCCTAGGTAAGGGATTGATGGGTGTATCAACATCTTCTGACAGTCTCAAAAGAAACTCTTGATTTTCTATTCTGCTTAGTTCTGGAAGAAAATAGGATCGATGGTGAAGATCCTCACAAATATTACCAAGTTCACTCATGGCTTCCAAAATGGCTTCATCAGAAGGTAAAACTATGTCTAAACAATCTGTAGAGTGTAAAGAGTTTTCCACCCATGCAGGCAAATAAACTTCTTCCAGGTCCTCCGAGATTGTGAGAGGATCCGAAATGGGGTCAACAGTGGTTTGAGTGATAGCTTGGTAAGCTACTTCCACTGCCGATAAGGGCACCTCTGGTTCGTGTAGGGAAGGGAGAACCCAAGGATCAGTCCTATCAACAACCATGGCTATGGACCTCCCCACACTAGTAGAACCAATATAATTAACCGAGGCTGGAAGATCAAATGTGCCCATTAGTGACGTGTACATTCCAGCCTCCAAGCTCTGTGCAGCAGGTTTGACCTGATCAACCAATGGCACAGTGGACTCGTTAGATTCTAACTGGCCTTTTCGGGTAAAATCAAGTTGGTCAATAGTAACCAACTTTCCTTCATGTGGAAAAACCACTACACGAAAGACAACCGACGCAATAGTGGACATCTCATAAGTCCAGTTTCTTCCTAGAAGCAGATTATAGTCCAAAAATGTATCAATCACTTCCACCTCAACAAACACTACTTTCCCTGCCAGTTTAATTTCAAAAGTCGGGAGGATACCATGCGGATGGAAGAACCTTCCATCGAAAGTAGTAAGTAGAGTGTTTGATGGGACCAGCTCTGGGGATCCGAGAGCTTTCCAACAAGTCAAGGACATAACACATGTATAAGCACCCTCATAAACAACTGCCCTTCCAATGGTGTTTCCACCATGGATGACATCTATTGATAAGGCTACATGGTAAGGTAGGAGAATTTTAACATCAGACAAATGAAATTTTGCCATGAGACTCGATGAGTCCATGCTGCCTAAAGCTGCTAAGAGGGCATCCCACTAGGTGGGACAACTTTGTAACATCTCTAAAGCTGACATTGCACATGGGGTTTGGGCTAGATCTTTAACCACAGAGTAGTTTGAAGCAGCCCTAGCATTAGGGTTGTGCAAAGTCTTCTTGAAGACACCTTTCAGTATCTTCGGCATAGTTTCAGCAGGCTTCTCTATCGTGAGAGGGTTAGAATTTTCACCTACAGCTTTACCCTTCTCAGAAGTCTCTTTCTCATAATTTTTATTCCTCATCTGTAACAAATTCGAAGATCGAACCATGTTCATATAGTTTGGGTCAGGGCGATTTTGAGTGCCCCCTGCTACATTAGAAGCTGAAGTAGATTTCTACCCTTAGGGAAAAGGATCCTTCAGGACAACCAGTTTTTGAGCTTTAAGCAGCTTCTAGGCTTGTTCCATAAGGGGACAAAGGTGAATAAGGTGGTCCTCGTGGCACAACTTACACATGAACTTAACCTTCTTATTTTCTTTCTTTCCCCCATCAGCACTATTCGTGGGCTTCTGCTTGTTTTGGTTTCCCTCTCCTTTCTTTCCTCTCTTTTCCTTCCCATCGGGCTGCTGATTTCCCTTCTCAGAGGTTTGTGCAGAAAAAATTGCATTCTAGGGGGACGGGGAAGCCTTTGCTTCCTCCACTGTAGACTTCTTGATGGACAACTGATGAAGTTGCTTAGCCAAAGAATCTACGGTGGGAGATTTTATGGACCCAACCACACCATCAGCATGGGGTCTAGGCTTAGGCTTCTCCGCATCGTGGGTAGGCCTCAGTGCCTCAGGGATAATCCCATACAAGATCCCAAATTGTGAATAAATCAAATCCAATTGTTGGGCCCTGAGAATGGCTTCTTCTTCATTCATCACTCCTGAGGTGGATACGTCCTTAGATATGTAGGGCAACAGGGATTTAAGGAACCACTCTAGTAAGAACTCAAGAGGGATGGTGGCTTTTATAAGGCTCTTTCACCTCCTCCACTCTTGGATATGATCCAAGATGTGGGTATCCTTGTTTTTCCTAAAGGTAGATAACAAGTCTGTTCCGAAATCATATCGGACTGGAAGCTAAAAGTGGCTAAGAAATGCACTAGCCAAGTCCCAGAAACTACTGAAAGCAGCAGAAGGTAACTCAATATACCATTTTTCTGTGGTATTTTTTAAGGTTCTATGGAACATCCTCAACCTAACTAAATCTTCATTCAGCGAATTCGAAGAACACCATAAATGAAATGTGGTGGCATGAGCCCCAAGATCTTCACCAACTTTGCCCTCGAATTTAGGGATGTCCGATGGCAATTTGGTGGGAACAGGTGGCCATGAGGGGTCATGCCTCACTGGGTCATTCATTAACTTAGACAAATCTAGCAAGTTTAACATTGCCAGGAATGGAAGCTTGGGTCAAATTGGGGCACTAAAAGTGCCAGCTTGGGGATTAGAGGGACCTGCCCCCGAATGCCCATAGGTAAAGGCGGGGTTTCCCCCTGCCACCAGTTGCGAAGTGCGTATATTACTCTGAAATGGATTCCATCTGTAAGCCATAGGGTTGTGAGTGGGAGGTGAAGTATAAGAAGTTCGGGCCGTCCCAACTGAAACTGGGGTCTGAAATATAGGAGTCGGTATCCCTCTGCTAAATAACGAAAAGGGAGAGCTCGTAAATGGGGCTGAAATCAGAGTTTGAAAATTTTTCCCATAATAGGTATTGTTTCCAAACTGTACTCCTACATAAGAAGGTGATGGGCCTACGTACGGAGTGGATGGGGGAATGTGCCCCCCATTCCAAGGAAATCCTTGGATGAAAGTCGAGGATCCTACCGAACCACTCTGGGTAGTCTATGGGAAGGAAGAAGGAAAAGTAGGTATACTAGGAATCCCAATAACCATATCACCAGAAGTACCTGCTAAGTTTTAGTGAACCGGTGGTTGGACCACCCGGCTCGCTGGAGTCAAAGTTGTAGAAGGTATACTAGATCTAGGGGCACTTACCGGGGGAGGTAGTACCCATTTAGCCCGAACGGCTGAGGTGAACACAAAAGAACTTTCTCCCGTAGAAGACATAATCCTACCCACAGGGACACCTCAAACAGGTGAATCAAAAGGTCTAACCTGAACGATCACAGGATCGTTTAAATCAGTCAAGGGTGTGTTAAAATTCCTTGCAAACTCGTTAGTCTGCAAGTCTTCTATCTCAACTATATCAAGATTAAGATGGTTAGCTATAAGTGATGGTTCACCTAGAACTTCAGTTACTCCTACCGGTTCAAATGAACCATCCGTGTCCAATCTCCGCCTTTGGGGTAGAGGTGGAGGTTCCAATGTGACGAGAGGAGGAAGGTTTTGCAACCTCCTTAACCTTCTTGTAGGTTGGTCCTCCATGATTGAAAATTTAACAAATCAAACCCTAAGGCCAACTAAACACAGGAAAAACCACAGAGCACACACTATAAAAATTCCTTAAGCCTCAAACAATCAATCAAGGGTGAAAGATATGCTTTCCCGAGGAAATCTGAAGAACGATTACTTGGTGTCCTTGAAGTGGTTCTTAGGCACAAGCAGAGGAATCACCCACCACCCTCCCACACTTACAACAAGGGTTACCTTCCAAGCCCATCCAAGGTGAACCAGAAATAGCCTTCCGATTTACCTAGGTATGAACCCTAAATGTCAAGAGACTAAAGGCTACCTTAGCTATACCAACAGTCTGGGGGGACAGTCGCAAACCTAACTCGTACGCATGGGCAGGGTAGTTGAGCTTGAAACTCTGTCTAGGACAGAATCCCCAGATGCATAAAAGTCCTGATTTACATTTTGACAAGGAATCGGAGGGTTATCTCTTCAGTCAAATGCCTCCACGTGACCTCGTGCTTGACTCCCTTTTGAGAGGAGATTCCCAGATACAATTGATAAAGACAAGGATTTACCTAACGAATGGTCCACTATGTCTGAATTTTAAAACTTATGGGAAGTTGACACTTCCTTTCCCACAAGTTTAGCCTAAGCTAGTAGGTGAAAGGCCCCTAAAAATAAAAATTACTACTAAATTTTAATTATTGCGTTCATTTTAAAGGGTTTTTTCTTACTCAAAAGGAAATGGAGTGATGAACTATGGTGTTTTTGACTCGATAAGAAATAAAAAAAGTAAAGGTGTATACATTTTTTTTAAATAAAATTGCCATTATTAAAGCAAACTTCTTTTTCTTTTTGTAAATATAGATTGATGAACAAATGCAAACGATAAAGAGAAACTAAGGTTATGTTTTTGTAGTTTTTGAGATTATATTTTAAAACTGAAATGAAAACTACTTATGCAAAAGCTTGAAAATGTTTTTCTTTTCACTTTTTAAAATGCTCAAACTTTACTATGCACCTAAAATGCACTAAACTTGAGTATACTTGGATCAAATCAACTGTATAAAATAAGAAAAATGAAGTAAACAGGTCGATAAAACCAAGAATAAAACAACAAGGGAAGATTGAGAACCCTAGCTTGGGTGGGTACAATGACAAGAAATCACTGCAAACTCACGAAGGTAAGTGACAAACCAACCACTATCAAAAGATAGACTGGAAAAACAAATGCCCAAAACCATGATCACTGATTCGGACAAAAACACTTCAACCTACTTCAAAATGAAAACAGAAGACAATCCAAACAAAAGAGACCCAAGGGATTTACAATAAAGCACAAAGTGTGGTCACCAAGGTCTTCAAACTGACTGCACAGTATTTATAAAGAAAGCCAACTAACAAACAGGAATCACAAAAGGACAGGGACAAGCAAACCCTAGCCCAAAAATCCCTATTTCCAGGCTTGTACGCGACTGCGTATAAGGGCAACTCACGTACTGTACGTGACTGTCCATGAGAGCAACCCACGTATGAAAGCCTCTGTACGCGACTGTGTATGAGAGCAACCCGCGTACAGGTACAAAAAAAATTTCAAAAAAAGGAAAATCCACAAGGCTTTCAAACACTATGGTAAGCATGAACCAGGATAAAATACCACACAAACTTCAAGGAAAAGACTGGTCAAGGGTGACAGAAATAACCTACAGCAGTCTGGGCTCCCCGGTGGAATCGCCAATTCTATTGTATAGGAATAAACACCTTATAACTGAAGGTCTGGGGTTACCAACATACTCATAAAACTTGCAGGAAATCAACTTTATAGTACAGAAAGGAAACAAGAAAATAGAGTAGACTCACCTGATTCACGACGGTTGATCCTAGATTTATCTTATTCCGCTATGATTCTCCTCCAAAGCTTTTAGGGTTGTTTCTCCTTCACTTGTAAAGAGAAAATCCTCCAAGTGTAAGATTTTACATGTATATAGAATAGGTTAGATAAACAAACTATAGAGTGCTTAATCATAAATATTTATCAAACCATGATACATTAAAGACATTCAAAACACATTTTGAAGAAGGATTCTCTTTATTAACAATAGTGAATGAGTTAAGATTACAACCCAAAGCCTGAGACAAGGACTCCTCTGCAACCAAAGGATTCTGAGTTCCACTGCTCCAGAGACTTCTGAATAGACACCACCAGTATAACTTTTCTCTCCAAGTATGATATATTAATACCCTCCCCAAGGCCTTTATTTATACTTAGTGAAATAAGGAAGTTTCAAGGGTTGAGGAGGTTGAGACAGTTAAGATGGTTATAGTTAAGAGCTTAACAAATCTCAAATAATAGCGATTTATTATTTTTAATGTCAAAGGAAGGTGTACGCGGGTATTAATACTGGAAACCCGTGTATGACATGCGATTTACTCTAAGGGAATTCCACGTACAGATCTGTACGCAGGTTGCAATTACAAATACTTGCATACAACACACGACATGCTGTAGGAAAAGTCGCGTATGTACGCAAGTTGCATATAGGAAAATGTGCATACAACAATTGACATATTCAAAGGTAAAAATGGCAAGCTGGATGGATAATAAATGTATTTTATAACATGCCCATCTATAGTGTTTTAGGCAACCTTCAATCCATAAATGTCCTTTTGTGTGCCAACATAGAAATGTCAGCACTCAGACAGAGAAGTGCCATTTGGGTGGATAACAATACTTAGCCTTCCTTATTGCTTCTTCAAGAGTTGTAGGTTCATAAAACTCAATTCTGTCTTTGTAAGACTGAGGCAATCCACTCAGAAAACACTGGACCTTCACTTTTTCATCTTTGATGTTCTTGACATACTTCAAAAATTCCAAGAACTTATTTGCTTACTCTTCCATGGTCTGCTGTCTCAACCTCAGCTCATGGAACTCCTTAATCTTGTCATCATAATACCTGTTAGAGAGGTATTTATGCTTGAAATACTTCTTGAACTATTTCCACTTAAGTCTCCTTTCACTGATCCTCTTTACTTGCTTGAAGTGTTCCTACCAAATGGATGCTCTTCCATTCAGATTGAATATGGAAACTCTTTCCTTCATGTTTCTTGAATAATCCTGAACTTGGAAGTACTTCTTTATCCCAAGAATCCAAGCTTCAGCCTCTTGTCCAATCTTTACCTCACCATCAAATGTAGGAGTTTTAGCCTTCTTAAATTCATCCTGAGAGCGATCCCTATGGTAATTCTTTCTCTTTCCCTTACGAGAAGAGTAGCTTGAATCCCCTAATGGATTCTTTGGAGTCAGATGACCTACTAGAATTCCTTCTTCTTCTCCTAGTACTGCTCTTATTGCCTTCTGGTTTTACTGTACCCTGTCTCAAGTCTATCTTCCTTTGCAAGTCTGTCAAACTCTACAACATAGCAACATTCAACTGATGCTGCTCTTCCTGGGATTTAATCAAGCTTCTCATGGTGGCCGCAATATCTGGCAGTGTCTCTTGGAATATCCTTCCATTAGACTCTATGTCATCATTTCTGACTTGGACATTTTCTCCCATGGCATCTCGCGTACGCTCGTAGGAATCTCGAGCATCGTATCCGTCATGGGTTCTCATAACTGAACCATGACTTACTTTACCAAACCACACTACCTGGAATACTACCCTTGAAGGTGACTATGATTCTGTAAACGTGTTAGTAACACAATTGTTAGCTGCATAACATTTACACAAATCAGAATTACTTACCTTCTCTTGGAAAAATCATAAAAGGACAATTTTTCCCAAAACACAGAATTTTCTTCCTCAAAGAATGACTGTATCAGGGTAACAACGGGGGTAAAATCCACTATAAAAATCCCACTGAACACTCATTTTTTTTTGTCATATCGGATCTCTTCCCAAATAACCATCTGATGTATTGGATCACTAGTCAACAATGATTTTGATACCTCAGCGGAGCGATCTTCATTCGTCTTCCGATGCACATCGGATCATTATTCCTCTTCCTTCTGACACACATCGACTAACCAATACTCTATCATTTTTTGATGTTTTGTACCAATATTCCTCTAGCTTCTGATACACATCAGTTGACCGATCCTCTATCCTTTTCCAACATTTCGAACCGATCTTCCTCTAGCTTCCGATACACATCGGCTGAACGATCCTCTATCATTTTCTGATGTTTCAGACCGATCTTCCTCTAGCTTCTGATACACATTGGTTGACTAATCCTCTATCCTTTTCCTATGTTTCGAACCGATCTTCCTCTAGATTCCGATACACATCGGCTGACCGATCCTCTATTTTTTTTTTACATTTCCTGTATTTAGAAAGAAAAAAATTCAAAAATTTATTATTATTATTTTATCTGCTTCTTCTCCTTTCTGTCGATGTGTCGGCTCCCTTCCAGTGAGCATTTCCAACACCTCAGCTCCACCTGGCGAAGATCTTCAGGTCCTCCCAGCCGAGATCTTCAGCTACTCTTAGCTGAGAGCTTCGGCTCCCTTCACATTTTCTCCTCCGGTGTCATCGGAGGTCCTTCCGGATAACTAAGCCGACATATCGACTGACTTTAGCTAATGCCTTCTGACGATTTTGGCACTTCAAAAAAAAAATTTCAAAATTTTTCTCCCAGATTCCTCGTCGGTTGTGTCTCGACTCAACCCAGTCGAGACCCTCAGCTCGTCTCAGCCGAGACCACCGACAAATTTCATACTTCGATAGTTTCGAGAAATTATTTCTGCCTATTCCTTATTGGGTTGACTTTCGCCTAGGTTATCTAGTGTATCGAAGGAGCTTCCGACTAAGTCATCAGACGATCGGATGAGCTTCAGCCTAAGCCATCCAATATTTTTCACACTTAGAAATTTTTTTTGAAATTTTCCTATCATTTTCTCTGATTTTTTCATTTTTCATCTTGCTAGGCAGAGGGTAACTTGCATCTGTCACTAATTCTTCATGTCCCATTGAGGCCCATGATGCAACGCGAGCTCTGAGACCACACTGTAACGTCCCCGACCCTCCGACCAGCAAAGAGGATGCTACCATACCATTAGCTATCCGGGAAACTAGCCCCATGAACATACACACATAAAAACTGAAATGCTTTGAAATAAAACATGCATACATTGTTACCATACAGCAGAAGAAAAACCATACATTCAATCATTTAGCATATTCATCATTTTCATTAAAGAACAAAATACAATTTGCATAGATGAGATATTCAAGAATACTTATCTTATGAAGAATTCGTCCTACAACTAGCTACGTCACTGCAATGTTCCACCCAACCATAGGCTAGTGTGCTCCTTAATCTCTCAGCAACACTGCCACCCCTGAGCTGGGCATGATTCCCCAAGGAATAAGGAACTAAGCAGGCTCACACATAGCCAAAGATACACAAATCAGCCAAGCCAACACAGTTGGCTTTATCAGGCCATCAGGGAGCTGGGAAAAGTTGAATGCTAAGATGGTGGGCTCATTGAAGAGCTAAGGACACCTACACCAGAACTAGCCTGACTTCTAGGACACCCTGTTAACACCCAAAAATGGTTAACTACCTCATCTACCCCATTACATGGCTTATTTTTCCACTTTCCTACCATATCTCCATCAAAAACCCATAAAACCATCTAAAAGGTCACCAAAAAAGCTTAAAATGCCTCCAATAGGCTATAAAATCCTTTTTTCCTCCAAAAAATATCCAAAAAGCAATAAAAAATATAAAATAATGAGGAAAAAAGAAGAAACCCTAATAGATGAAACCCTAAAACAGCTAAAACCCTAAAAAGCTGACCTAAACCACATGGTTTTATAAATAAGTGATGGAGACCCATTATTCCATATCCATTATCATAAGCATCCTGCCTCCGCCGAAATTATTCTTGAAACCCTAGCTTATCATTAAGCTACTTTCACCATTGAGAATTATTTATGGCCCATTTCCACCACCGGAGAAGGAGAAGAAGCAGCTCGGAGCTCAAAGCCACCGACATCGGACCAGCGCAACGGACTCCATCAACCTCCTCATTAGAGGTAACCTCAATAAAGATCATTATTCATTTCTTTACTGTTTCTGTTTCATGTTATTTACTTTTTACTGCTTTAGCTTCAAAAACGTATTTAGATTATCCTTTGTTTCAGTTTATCTTTATTTAATTCATATACATCATTGAACTGCTACTAAGGAATCCAGATTCCTTAGTAGGTGCTCATTAGCACAAGCTAGGGTGAAAACCCTAGCTACAGTTTTGGCGACTTCGCTGTCTTTTTTAAGTTAAGTTTTTTGTACTGTACTTTCGGCTGTCATTTTTGACCACCGAAAACCGCACTTTTTTCTTCCGCAATCGCGGCCTGACCGCGCATTTCAAGCCCTAACCTGTGACCAGCCCACCGCTGTCGCCCATTCTCCTGCGTCCTGGATGCGTCTTTGAACTTTCCCAGTTGCGCCCCGACCGCGTTTTTCCAGCCCACAGTCGCGATCCGACCGCGCCTATTCATTACACAGTCGCGCTCCAACCGCCGCTGTCAGCCAGAACCCCGCAACCTAGACCATGCATG